>JARYGA010042136.1:0-28285 GCA_030545235.1 Helianthus tuberosus | reverse complement strand
ACATAGACATGGTTTAAGGATTGTGTCTTGTCCAGGAAAGAGACACATCCCCTAAACCCCGGATGACCTTGGAAACTAGTGCAGCGGAAAACATGCCATACCGTGCCAGATCTCGTTAATTTCCTGAAATACATGTAAGTTGAAAAATCAACAATAATGTTGAGCGAGTTCATGCGTTTAGTATGTGCGCGCGAATAAACCTTTGTAATCATTGCAAGTATGAATGTTTTGTAAGCGCTGGTATGAAAGCAAATAAGGAAACATATCAGTTATTGTGTATCCACATGGTCCAACCTGCGGGCGCATGGGAGGGGATAGGACAAGGTCACCACATGGTCCAACCTTAGGGCGCATGGGTGGTGTTATGACAAGGGCACCACATGGTCCAACCTTAGGGCGCATGGGTGGTGTTATGACAAGGGCACCACATGGTCCAACCTTAGGGCGCATGGGTGGTGTTATGGCCAGGTCACCACATGGTCCAACCTTAGGGCGCATGGGTGGTGTTTGTCATGCTCAAATAGACCTACCACTCGTATCCCTCGATCGCACTACGAGGACTAATGTTCTTAAGGTTCCACTTATCCAATCACATAACCTAACAGTTCCTTCCGTAGCTGACCATACCATGTAAGAAACATTCGTAAATCATAGTAACATGTATTTCACCCCCGCAGTTAAGAAAACTGAAAACAGTTAGAGAAAAGGGGGACATGAACTCACAGTGGATGCGTAAACTCTATCAAGCGTCTCTGAAGCAGTAAGCTGTGCAACGACCTACAAGTGCTAATTCTATTAGACGGACGGCCGTGCTTTAGCTTTACAGTTTATGTTTGCGGGAAATAGTTAGACAACTATTTCGTGTTACATTTTGTATATGCTTGATAGTTATTTTTCCTTCCCAAGGATGGGGGATACAATACATGTGCGTAAGTTACGTTTTATCAATCTTGTGGTAATGTAATTACCGGTGTAACTTATATGTTATGGAAGCGTTCGCAAAGTTTTGGAATCATTAACGCTTGTAAACATTATTTTCACCCTAAAATAATATTTATGTATTTCACAAAAATAATCATAAACAGTGTTGTGACAAATATATTTATCACGTTAATCTTTGTGAAAATTCCACCTCCGAATGTTTAGTAAAGTATAGTGCTGGCGAAATTTATGTTTCGAAAGTATGTCCAAAAATAGTTGTAACACTTGTTGTGTAAAAGTCTAAGTGTTAGGTTTTTAGAAAATTTCGCCAGAGTTTCCTCTGTAACTGGAGGTGGCCACGCTTTCAAGCGTATCATTTTCTTTTAACAAATCAATTCAACAACTTCTTTATTTCATCAAGCAATTTCCGACACATCAAACTAGTCAATAAATATGTAAATTTGCATAGTCGCATGAACTTGTAGTTTTTCCGAATCTATATTATAAATCCCATTTATATATGTAGATCTTTATATAAAGTACTTTCAATCTTGTAAAAAACCTCGTTTTTAGAGAAGTCCGACTTTACAACTTCTAGTTATTTTTCCCAAAAATAGTCATTTTGTCGAAATATGCGTTACACAAGTGTTTACACACTCGTGTGTTCTAAATATCATTCTTAACATTGCAAGATCCGTTTCTTTAAAAACATGATTTCTTTAAAGTGTGGTCTTTCAAAAATACCACTTGCGGATACGTAGATCCGCTAGTTTTAAACACCATTTTACCGGTTAAAATACTTTTACACAAGTATAATATTTCTACACAAGTTCATGTCTCTAAAATGTGGTAGTGTTCACCTTTAACCCTTGTATCTTTCAAAAAAACAAGCTTATGTGAAGATACATGATTTTACAAAGTCGGGTTAAACGAAGTTTCGAGCTACCACATTATAGATCGGGTCTAGATAAACACAAATTTCAAGTCCTACGACTTTTACACAAGACATGTGCTATTAACCTCCATTTTAGTGATTTTACTAGACTTTAAAGATTCAAAACGCGTGTTTACGATATTTAACCGACGAAAGTTCTTTTAACCACTTTAGATGAGTGTAAAAACAAGTTTTAAAGGTTATACCTCTAGCTCAAGGCTAGGGAAGATCTTTGACGAAAAACGCGTGGATAAAAGATAACGAGAGAGGTCCTTCAAACTCCGCGGGCACCAAGGCTCCTAATACTTGATCCTTAACGCGTGAATGATGATGGAATGTCTTGATCAAAACTTGAAATCGAATTGGTGGGTGTGGGAGGGTTCGGCCGAAGGTGATGAGGGGAGGGAGAGAGTGTTCTTGTGTGGTGTTTATGGTGATAATGATCTCTTGAGTTAAGTGTTATTTTATAGTCAAAAATAATGTGATTATCCAAAGGTTAACATGCCTTATAGATATTAGACAACTAGAATTAAATAATCAAAATAGTACTAAGTATGTTCCCTAGTGGGGAACGGTTTCAAATGGGGGGGTTGGGTTAGTTCGATGGCAACTTATTTAGTTAGGGATTAGTTAAGGTTAAGTAAGTTAACTAAGTATCTAACTTAGTTAGTGTTATGTTATGCGTTATGACGGGTGTTAGGGTAATCAGGGACCCTAACTGGCTCAGGAAAATAATAATAGTGAAAATATAAATATTTTCGTGTTCCGGGTAAAGTCCGGTTGTTCGGTTGGATAGTAATCCGTTAAAGTGTTACAAAAGACTTTAAAGTGTCGTTATTACATTTTTAGTGACACAAATTGTTTTCCGGACGCTTTAGAAAGTGTCTAGTAATATTTTCTCATTTCTGGCACTTTACTAGTCAGCTAGAAGCTGGTTAAATTATTTAAAGTGCTGTGTTTGGTACTTAAAGTACGTTTTTGGCACATCCGAATCAGTGTATCTCATCCCTAGAGACGCAGTAACACAACCCTTATATCCTACACTCACTATCAGTGTAGCCAAAATATATGAGGCTCTTAACAGGCCTTAGAGGCAGTATTTGCCTGATGCTGGTTATATCAGCATGTTCACTGTGTATCCGTTTAGTGCTACTGTGCTTTTTGTGCATCATGTTTGTCACTAGGGTTCAGTAGGTAAATAATGTAGTGACAGCAAGCAAGTATGATGCAAGTAAGTGCATGTATCAGTATGCAGGTAGCAGTTTATCAGCTAGTTTTAAACAAGCACAGTAATTAAGCAGTAATTAATCATTAATTAAGTTGTACGGATGCCTGGTTTAGTGCGGGTTGTCACATTCTCCCCCCGTTAAATAAATTTCGTCCCGAAATTTAAGTTCTGCTTGTAGAAGCAGAGTTCTTAGGAAATAAGTGGGGGTATTTCTCTTTCATCCGGTCCTCACGTTCCCAGGTAAATTCAGGACCATGTCTGGCATTCCAACGTACTTTGACGAGTTTGACACTGCTCCGGCGGGTCTTGTTAACTTTCCAATCCGTGACCTCAACAGGTTCTTCAACGAAGTGGAGCGTGTCGTCAATATGAATCTCGTCGATAGGAATGGCAACGTCAATTTGAGTTGGACTTTTCTTTAGATTGGATACATGCAATGTATCGTGAACACCATTCAGTTCAGCAGGTAGGTCCAACTTGTATGCTACAGTTCCAATTCTTTCCAGAATTTTGGAGAGACCAATGTAGCGCGGATTTAACTTTCTATGCTTCCCAAAGCGTGCTACCCCTTTCCAGGGTGAAACCTTCAATAACACCATTTCTCCGACTTGGAAGTCCACGTGCTTCCGGTTTGGATCCGCGTAGGCCTTTTACCTGTGGCGAGCGGCTTCGATGCGTTTAAGTATTTGCGCAATCTTGTCTGTCGTCTCTTGGACGATCTCGGGACCAGCAAGTTGCCTATCACCCGCGTCAGACCAACATAGTGGTGATCGGCACTTGCGTCCGTATAGGGCCTCAAATGGCACGACACCAATACTGGTGTGGTAGCTGTTGTTGTATGAAAATTCGACCAAAGGTAAGTGTTTATCCCAGTTACCTCCTAAATCCATAACACATGCCCTCAGCATGTCTTCCAACGTTTGTATTGTTCGCTCGCTCTGGCCATCAGTTTGCGGATGGAATGCAGTGCTCAGATTCAATTGTGAGCCAAAAGACTCCTGGAAAGATTGCCATAATCTTGACACAAATCTTCCGTCTCTATCAGAGATGATCGAGAGTGGTACTCCATGTCGTGCTACGATCTCTCTCATGTAAATTTCCGCAAGTTTACTAGTACTGTCTTTCTCCTTGATTGGCAGAAAGTGTGCGGACTTTGTTAGGCGGTCAATAATCACCCAAATCATATCATGGCCTCTTGGCATTCTTGGCAGTTTCGTGACAAAATCCATTGAGATTTGTTCCCATTTCCACTTGGGAATCTCAGGTTGTTGCAGAAGTCCCGAAGGCTTCTGGTATACCGCCCTGACCTTAGCGCACGTTAAACATTTGCTCACGTAAACAGCAACGTCGCCTTTCATCCTAGGCCACCAATAATAACCTTTGAGATCCTGGTACATCTTATCCGATCCAGGGTGGATAGAGTACCGTGACTTGTGCACTTCGTCGAAAATAACTTCCCTTAATCCACCAAACAGAGGAACTCAAATCCTTTTCTCAAAACATAACGTTCCTTCCTTGTTTGGTACCAAAAGCTTTTCCATTCCACGGAGATATCCTTCCTCAAGGTTTCCTTCCTTGAGAGCTTCTTTTTGTGCAGCATGAATGCGCGAGGAAAGATCGGTTCGTATGATCATTTCCAAAGCTCTAACCCTTATGGGCTTGATTCTTTCTTTACGACTTAGGGCATCGGCGACTACATTCGCCTTCCCTGGATGACATTTTATCTCGCAGTCGTAGCTGTTTAGCAACTCAACCCATCGTTTTTGCCTCATATTCAACTCCTTCTGGTTGAATATATGCTGTAGGCTTTTGTGATCTGTGAAGATCGTGCACTTAGTACCATACAGGTAGTGTCTCCAGATCTTTAGTGCAAAAACCACTGCGCCAAGCTCTAAATCGTGTGTGGTATAATTCTTTTTGTGCACTTTCAGTTGGCGTGATGCGTAAGCAATGACCTTTCATCTACACTCAACCCAATCCTTGACGTGATGCGTCGCAGTATACCACAAAGTCATCAGTCCTTCTGGTAGAGCTAAGATTGGCGCGTTACAAAACTTACCCTTTAATATCTGAAACGCTTCATCCTGTTTGATTCCCCAATCAAACGTCTTGTCCTTCTGTGTGAGGAGCGTCAAAGGTTGGGCGATTTTCGAGAAATCCTCGATGAACCTTCGATAGTAGCCAGCCAAACCCAAGAATTGTCGAATCTCGGTTGGCGTTGTAGGCGTTTCCCAATTCTTGATTGCCTCGATCTTTGTGGAATCAACATGAATTCCATTTCCATTAACCACATGTCCAAGAAACTGGATTTCGCGTAGCCAAAACTTGCACTTAGAGAACTTGGCATACAACTGTTCCTTCTTTAGCAGCTCCAGAATAGTTCTTAGATGCTGTTCGTGTTCAGCCTTTGTCCTTGAATAAATCAAGATGTCGTCGATAAACACAATTACGAATTTGTCCAAGTATGGCTTGCAAACTCTATTCATGAGATCCATGAATGCCGCAGGTGCGTTTGTCAAACCAAATGGCATGACGAGGAACTCGTAGCGTCCATAACGAGTTCGGAAGGCTGTTTTCGGGATACTTTCCTCCTGTATCCTTAATTGATGGTATCCAGATCGAAGATCGATCTTTGAATAATAGTTCGAGCCTTGCAGTTGATCAAACAGATCGTCGATTCTTGGCAGAGGATACCTGTCCTTGATCGCCAGCTCGTTCAATTCTCTGTAGTTGATGTTTATTTGAAATTCATCATCCTCCTTTTTGATGGGTAACAATGGGATTACCCCAAAAAGGAATTTTTGGTCTGATATCTTCCTTCTCCATCCGTTACCAACGCTTCTCTGTCAACCCTTGCATCTCCGAAAATGTAAGTTGCTATGATGCATCGACTACGGGTGTAGTGCCCGGAATTAAGTCGACGCGGGATTCGACTAATCGTGAGGAGATGATTCCGGCAAGTCTTCGGGGAAGACTTCGGGGTATTCTCCAACCACAAGGATACCTTTGAGTTTTGGTTCTTCGACTTCCTTTTCCATAACATGAGCCAAGAATGCAACACATCCTTTGTGCGAGAATTTTTGGGTCTTCTTATAGTCCGCAGGAGCGTATCCTGCTCCATGAGTCACGATTATTCCTCCGTTCGTTGTCGGGGCGTGGACGTCAATCTCCGCATGGTCATTCGACAACCAGTCCATCCCAATTATCACGTCGAAGCTTCCGTTAGGCTTATTCTATCGAGAACTGGGTATCTAGGTTACTTACTACTAAAACAACTGTATTTTCTGAAGCTAAAATTTGGCAATACTGTCAAATAGAGCATAACATTAACTTTTATGAGACGTACCGATATCCATGCTTGGATTCTATCCCCGCTATTGAGCTTTCATCCACTTGCCTGAGTGTTCTTAGGGCAATATTTCCTGAAATGCCCCACATCACCGCAATTAAAGCATGCTTGGCCACAGCCTTGATCGTCACCATCCCTGCCTTGATAGTTGTTGTCGTCGTTATTTCCCCCGCGATTTCCGCTACCATCTTGACCTCTATTTCCATGTTTAGTACCTTGCCGACACGTTTCCTTGACATGTCCCACCTTGCCACAGTTACCACATTTTCCATATCTACACCGCCCGTTATGGTGACGTCGACAGTTGTCACACTTTGGTAGGATACCCGTGTACTCTTTTCTCTTTTTGGCCTTATCGCTGCTACTCGACTGGGTACCCTGTTTGAAATTCGCCAACTTCCTCTTGTTGTCCCCAGATGACTCTACATGAGTTTCCTTCTTCCCCTCAGAGGTTGAAAATTTGTTCATCCTGATTGCCTCTTCCGTCAGGGCTACACTTAGATTGATGGCCTCAGTGATTGTGGCAGGCTTTGATGCCGTTACCATGCTTATGATTTGGGGTGCCAATCCCCAAATGAAACGCTCAATCCTCTTAAACTCCGGATCTACCATGTATGGAACGATACGCGATAGAACTTGGAACTTCTCCACATACTCAACTATTTTTGGACCTTCCATCTTCAAGTTCCAGAACTCAGTTTCTACCTTCTGGCTTTCTGTTCTCGAACAGTACTTTTTATGCATTAGCTCTTTCAGCTCGTCCCATGATAGAGCATATGCAGCAGCCTCGCCCATTGTCTGAACCTGAAGTTTCCACCATGACAGAGCCCCATCTCGGAACAGCCCGGAAATGTACGTGACCTGATCTCTTGGGGCGCATTTGCTCGCACGCAAAACAGTGTCCGTCTTCTCAATCCAGCGTACGAAAGTTACGGCACCCCCAGTGCCGTCAAAATGTAGGGGCTGACAGCCTAAGAAATGCTTGTAAGTGCAGCCGTTGGGTGGATTACTTCCTGAGGTATCTCCGTTGTGCTCGGAGCGATGGGCGTCGTATTGTGCGATGACTGCAGCAATGATTCCCTGAAGTTCCGCCTCGTTGGTGGGTATGCGTACACCCCGTTTTGGAGGCATTTTCTGAAAGATGTTTCACGTAGGTTAGGTCATCGCAAATAAAATGCATGTATGCATTCAACATTATCAACACATAACATCTCATGCTATCAATAACTCATCCACGTAACATCTCATGATATAAATAAATTAGCCTCTGCAATGGTCGAGGCTTCGAGGTAGTAACCATACCCCTGATCTGGGGTGCAAGTGTCCAAGTGAATCGTTCAATCCTTTTGAACTCCGGTTTGACTAAGTAGGGGGCGACCCTAGATAAGTCGTGCGATCGCTGGACAAGTTCAGGAATTTCTTGTTCGTCCATTTTCAAATTCCAAGACTTCACGTCAAGTTTCTGAGTTTCCGTCCTAAAACAACATTTCTTCTCAATCGTTTCCTTGAGCTCGTCCCAGCTCAGTGTATAAGCAGTGTCTGTGCCAAGGGTCTGAACCTGGAGGTTCCATTAAGAGAGTGTGCCATCTAGAAATATCCCCGAGATGTAGGTAACACTCTGTTGGGGCGAACAGTTACCCGTTCTTAGAATGGAGTTGGTCTCTTCGGACCAACGAACAAATGCAACGGTGCCTCCTGTTTTATCAAAGTTCAAAGGCTTGCAGTTCAGGAACTGTTTATAGGTGTAGCCAGTTGGAGGGTTATCTCCAGTAATGCCATCGTTGTACTTAGAGTGGAGGGCTTCATGTCGTGCATTTATCTGTGAGATGCGTTCTTGCAGCTCGGCTTCTGTCCTTGGCAATGTACTGGTGTTTGTGTCACGCCTGGGTGACATTCCCTTTTTGTCGAAATAGCGTGAAGCGGTTTGGACAATGTTTCAATTGTCTATGGGATACATATATAGCAACGTAAGCCATCATGTAATCACCCCATTTCACACGCAAATATACTCACTGTATAAGTGGGGAAATAAATTCCTGAGCCTTCACACAGGCTTGTCAATCTTGGCTTGTTGCTTGTAGTAGAATGAACTCGAGGCTACATCGCCTAGGTCATTTGTGTTTAAGTTATTGGTTATCATTAGCTTGACCTGCAGAGTCCACCAGGATTCCTGTGCACTACAAATCGTTATTACGTGGGCCCCCGTAATAATAAATTGTCTTGCACAGTTACCCCAAATTTTCTCTCATCCAAGCAGATGATCAATCAAGAAGCAACAGCCGGTGCATTGGCATGAACAGGGTCATACTCCAATGCGGGGTCAGGAGCAACGCCTGGCTCAGGGGCCACGGCTAGCTCCGAATCAAAAACTCCATCTCAAAATCAGCTGGATCAACAATCACAGGGGTTACAGGATCCCCCAAGGGCTGGTCTGAGTGCATGAACTCAATGTCATGGTCTGGATCAACACCAGGCGGAAAAACAGGATTGTCCTCATAATCACGATCAATACCCAAAACTGTGTGCGGGGTCCGGTGCAGCTAGTGATGCCGTATCAGGGTCGGCGTCGTGTAAGTAGTGCTGCATTCCCTGTATGTGCGAAGATGCGGGTGTCAGAAACTCAAATGAGTCTGGGATAGGGGAATGGTCATAAGTTTCCCCTATAGGAGCGTCCGCATGTAGTAGTCTAATACCAGCAGTAATAAGGTCCTGCCCTCGAATGGGTCCTCCTCCAGTAGATCGTTATCGTCTTCAGAGGCCTCGTTGGGAGGGCGTATCATCAACAGGATAAGCGGCAAGGGCACAGGAGCAGGGATCACCGCCAGTGGTAAAATCCCAACCAAATGGCCATCAGTAGGCTCTGCTACGACTTCAGGCAGTGCACAAAGGGCTGAAAGTCGTCATTGTCTGTGCCGGTAGTATCAGAAATGTACACCTCGTGCTTCGTTGAACTATGTCGTCTGATACTATGGTCATGGGGTTCGTAGTGCCCATCTTTCTAGTACTTGATGAAAGTATAACGTTTGTAACACAAACACATATACGTATAATAATCAATCATATAATCAGTTAATCACATAAGTCACCAAGTAGGGTATCACATACTTCTCCTAGTTTTACTAGTCAATTTCATTCAGTCTACAAGACTGCTCTATCCTTCACTTAAACCAAACCTCGATCCTCCAGATCGAACCTATAACAAATCAACGTGCTCAACTACCTTGACCATCTCGATCCTCCAGATCGATCCTCAGCCCTCCAAGCTGAACTTATAATTAATAAAATGTGCTCAACATTTGTTTGTAAAAAGTGTGGATCTGGACTTAAGTGGTATGCAGAAAAATGTTTTCGTGAGAGCCCTAGTGATCATAGTCTAGACTCGAGACAGAATCCTAGTTCGCTATGATCAGAGCTCTGATACCAAGCTGTCACACCCTGGCTTTGCGGAAGCGTGGGTAATTTTGGTGTGACTTCTTAATACCATAGCTTAATCATACCAAAGCTATATGAGTTAAAAAAAAAAACATGCAAGATCATCCATTAAGTTTTGAAATTCAAACACAATACCATTGTTTTGACATACCCTGACAACATAATCTTGTTCAACAAACTTTACAAACATAACATAGACATGGTTTAAGGATTGTGTCTTGTCCAGGAAAGAGACACATCCCCTAAACCCCGGATGACCTTGGAAACTAGTGCAGCGGAAAACATGCCATACCGTGCCAGATCTCGTTAATTTCCTGAAATACATGTAAGTTGAAAAATCAACAATAATGTTGAGCGAGTTCATGCGTTTAGTATGTGCGCGCGAATAAACCTTTGTAATCATTGCAAGTATGAATGTTTTGTAAGCGCTGGTATGAAAGCAAATAAGGAAACATATCAGTTATTGTGTATCCACATGGTCCAACCTGCGGGCGCATGGGAGGGGATAGGACAAGGTCACCACATGGTCCAACCTTAGGGCGCATGGGTGGTGTTATGACAAGGGCACCACATGGTCCAACCTTAGGGCGCATGGGTGGTGTTATGACAAGGGCACCACATGGTCCAACCTTAGGGCGCATGGGTGGTGTTATGGCCAGGTCACCACATGGTCCAACCTTAGGGCGCATGGGTGGTGTTTGTCATGCTCAAATAGACCTACCACTCGTATCCCTCGATCGCACTACGAGGACTAATGTTCTTAAGGTTCCACTTATCCAATCACATAACCTAACAGTTCCTTCCGTAGCTGACCATACCATGTAAGAAACATTCGTAAATCATAGTAACATGTATTTCACCCCCGCAGTTAAGAAAACTGAAAACAGTTAGAGAAAAGGGGGACATGAACTCACAGTGGATGCGTAAACTCTATCAAGCGTCTCTGAAGCAGTAAGCTGTGCAACGACCTACAAGTGCTAATTCTATTAGACGGACGGCCGTGCTTTAGCTTTACAGTTTATGTTTGCGGGAAATAGTTAGACAACTATTTCGTGTTACATTTTGTATATGCTTGATAGTTATTTTTCCTTCCCAAGGATGGGGGATACAATACATGTGCGTAAGTTACGTTTTATCAATCTTGTGGTAATGTAATTACCGGTGTAACTTATATGTTATGGAAGCGTTCGCAAAGTTTTGGAATCATTAACGCTTGTAAACATTATTTTCACCCTAAAATAATATTTATGTATTTCACAAAAATAATCATAAACAGTGTTGTGACAAATATATTTATCACGTTAATCTTTGTGAAAATTCCACCTCCGAATGTTTAGTAAAGTATAGTGCTGGCGAAATTTATGTTTCGAAAGTATGTCCAAAAATAGTTGTAACACTTGTTGTGTAAAAGTCTAAGTGTTAGGTTTTTAGAAAATTTCGCCAGAGTTTCCTCTGTAACTGGAGGTGGCCACGCTTTCAAGCGTATCATTTTCTTTTAACAAATCAATTCAACAACTTCTTTATTTCATCAAGCAATTTCCGACACATCAAACTAGTCAATAAATATGTAAATTTGCATAGTCGCATGAACTTGTAGTTTTTCCGAATCTATATTATAAATCCCATTTATATATGTAGATCTTTATATAAAGTACTTTCAATCTTGTAAAAAACCTCGTTTTTAGAGAAGTCCGACTTTACAACTTCTAGTTATTTTTCCCAAAAATAGTCATTTTGTCGAAATATGCGTTACACAAGTGTTTACACACTCGTGTGTTCTAAATATCATTCTTAACATTGCAAGATCCATTTCTTTAAAAACATGATTTCTTTAAAGTGTGGTCTTTCAAAAATACCACTTGCGGATACGTAGATCCGCTAGTTTTAAACACCATTTTACCGGTTAAAATACTTTTACACAAGTATAATATTTCTACACAAGTTCATGTCTCTAAAATGTGGTAGTGTTCACCTTTAACCCTTGTATCTTTCAAAAAAACAAGCTTATGTGAAGATACATGATTTTACAAAGTCGGGTTAAACGAAGTTTCGAGCTACCACATTATAGATCGGGTCTAGATAAACACAAATTTCAAGTCCTACGACTTTTACACAAGACATGTGCTATTAACCTCCATTTTAGTGATTTTACTAGACTTTAAAGATTCAAAACGCGTGTTTACGATATTTAACCGACGAAAGTTCTTTTAACCACTTTAGATGAGTGTAAAAACAAGTTTTAAAGGTTATACCTCTAGCTCAAGGCTAGGGAAGATCTTTGACGAAAAACGCGTGGATAAAAGATAACGAGAGAGGTCCTTCAAACTCCGCGGGCACCAAGGCTCCTAATACTTGATCCTTAACGCGTGAATGATGATGGAATGTCTTGATCAAAACTTGAAATCGAATTGGTGGGTGTGGGAGGGTTCGGCCGAAGGTGATGAGGGGAGGGAGAGAGTGTTCTTGTGTGGTGTTTATGGTGATAATGATCTCTTGAGTTAAGTGTTATTTTATAGTCAAAAATAATGTGATTATCCAAAGGTTAACATGCCTTATAGATATTAGACAACTAGAATTAAATAATCAAAATAGTACTAAGTATGTTCCCTAGTGGGGAACGGTTTCAAATGGGGGGGTTGGGTTAGTTCGATGGCAACTTATTTAGTTAGGGATTAGTTAAGGTTAAGTAAGTTAACTAAGTATCTAACTTAGTTAGTGTTATGTTATGCGTTATGACGGGTGTTAGGGTAATCAGGGACCCTAACTGGCTCAGGAAAATAATAATAGTGAAAATATAAATATTTTCGTGTTCCGGGTAAAGTCCGGTTGTTCGGTTGGATAGTAATCCGTTAAAGTGTTACAAAAGACTTTAAAGTGTCGTTATTACATTTTTAGTGACACAAATTGTTTTCCGGACGCTTTAGAAAGTGTCTAGTAATATTTTCTCATTTCTGGCACTTTACTAGTCAGCTAGAAGCTGGTTAAATTATTTAAAGTGCTGTGTTTGGTACTTAAAGTACGTTTTTGGCACATCCGAATCAGTGTATCTCATCCCTAGAGACGCAGTAACACAACCCTTATATCCTACACTCACTATCAGTGTAGCCAAAATATATGAGGCTCTTAACAGGCCTTAGAGGCAGTATTTGCCTGATGCTGGTTATATCAGCATGTTCACTGTGTATCCGTTTAGTGCTACTGTGCTTTTTGTGCATCATGTTTGTCACTAGGGTTCAGTAGGTAAATAATGTAGTGACAGCAAGCAAGTATGATGCAAGTAAGTGCATGTATCAGTATGCAGGTAGCAGTTTATCAGCTAGTTTTAAACAAGCACAGTAATTAAGCAGTAATTAATCATTAATTAAGTTGTACGGATGCCTGGTTTAGTGCGGGTTGTCACAATGGTCTCATGTTCCACGTTGAAACCCACATCTCCAAATGGCCTTGTTTTAGTTTACTATTTTCCACACTTTTATTTGTTTCATGCATTCCATAATTCCATGTTCTCTTGCACGTTTATTCAGTTTGTTTACAATTCTTGTATTTAAGAATCATTTGGAGTTCATGAAAAAAAAGCAGAATATTATTGAATGAAAATTTAGTTTCATGTATCTCTCCTTCTCTTGTATTCTTGGGAGTTTGTAGGTTTTCTCCGTAAACCTATCAGAATCTCTTTAATTTGTAACAATGCATATGACAGATGTATATAATCACAACTATTTAATCAATTTTTTTTTTTTTGCATTTTTTGACTTATGGCTATGATTGTGTATTTTAGTTTCAATATCAATCGGTATTTGTGATCAAGAAAACTAAAAACTTTGATAAAAAATAACGAAAAAACTCATATTTTTTGTTTTTTAGTCAATTGTGTATTATAACACAATTACAACACATTGTTTTTTTGTTTTTAGTCCATTACGTTTAAGAAAAGAACACATTTTTTTGTATTTGGTCCTTTGCATTTTAGAAAAAAAAAAACTCATTTTTTGTGTTTTTGTTCAATTGCGTTTTAGAAAAAAACATTTTTTTTGTGTTTTTAGTCTATTGCGTTTTAGAAATAACATTTTCTTTTGTGTGTTTTAGTCCATTGCGTTTTAGAAAGAACACTTTGTTTTGTGTTTTTAAGCCACCTCGTTTTAGAAAAAAATACATTCTTTTGTATTTTTGTCAATTGCGTTTTAGGAAGAACAAATAAATTTTGTGTTTTTAATCAATTGCGTTTTAGAAATGACAATTTCTTTTGTGTTTTTATGCCATTGCGTTTTAGGAAAAACACTTTGTTTTGTGTTTTTAATATAATGTGTTTTAGAAAGAACACATTTTTTTGTTTTTTTTGTCCATTACATTTTAGAAATAACATTTTTTTGTGTTTTTATCTCATTGCGTTTTAGAAAAAAAAAAACATTTTTTATGTTTTTTGTTCATTGCGTTTTTCGCATCTGGGTTTTCGATTTTTTTTCAAAAGTATAGCAATGGTATAGCCGTTTTAAAGATAAAAACGCCCTTTTTTATGGTGCATTTTTTTATAAAAAAATAATGTTGTATAAAAGAGTTATTAACGTTTTGAAAACCCGGGGGGGGGGGGGGGGGGGATTGAAAGAGAGAGAAACTATTTACTTGGATTGACTAGAATATCCTTAAGCAAACTCTCGCGCTTTTTTTTTTTTTTTTTTGTTGAATTCCATTAATTTAATTTTAGCCATTTATTTTAGATCTAATGGATATGATTGTTTCCTAACCTTTTTACCAAAAACTATCTTCCTAATATATCCTTAGCCTTAGTTATTATTAGTTTAAAACAAAAGTAATAGAGGATATAAAAATAAGAGACCAAGATAGATGTGTGTGTAACCGAGTCTGAGTATGTCCGATTGAGTTTGGTTATGGGCTAGAATTGATTTTATAGCTGATTACAATTTACAGATTTTCATAACCAATTAGTTTTGTTATAAACCAGTGGCGGATCAAGAAAATAATTAGAGGGGCAACATTTAATTTTTTTTAACGTACTTCATACGATGTAACACACTTAAAACGAAACAAAAATAGTAGCACTTCATACAATGTAAACGAATTTGAACTTGGAGTTGGACCGATATCTTTATTTTTATGCATATCAATATCAATATTTGAATTTGGAACGAGAAAAAAGTGTTGCCATGTGGCGCCACATAAACGACACGTAGGTGTACTGTTTTTCACCCTTCACCCCACCAAAGGGGTGTAGTGACTAGTGGAGGGGCTTGGTTGATAATCGTGTAATAAGTAATTTTTTCAAATTTCTATTTTTCATTATTTAAAAAGATGCCATATTGTATATTTTGATTTATCTTATGATTTGATATTATTTATTAAAATTATTTTAAAAGAAATTTTATCATGTGAATTATATATAATAACAATTTAGGTGGGTTCTTGGTTAGAGTAGCTAAAGAACCCCATTTACAAAATTAACTTAATTTTCATCAGACACAAGAGTGTAGATACAAGGGTAATTGTGAAAGAAAATATATTTTAACCTTTTTCTCTAATGAATAGTGGTGAAGTCAGATATCGTCTTGACTGATTTCTCATTAAACGTAGGGAATTCGTCGCGAAGCGTGAGGGTTCCTTACTAGTTATAGTAACATCAACGGTCCAAAAGTAAATATTACAACGTAGCGGTTAAAATAATCATGGCCTGAAAGATTTACTTTTTAGAAATTAGAAAATCAAATTAAAATTCCAAAAGAGTACCAACCCCTTTATTACAGATGAAACCCGTCACGAAGCGCGTGGTTCCTTATTAGTTATATTAACATCAACGGTCCAAAAGTAAATATTCCAACGTAAAGGTTAAAATAATCATTGGTTGAAAGATTTACTTTTTAGAAATTAGAAAATTAAATTAAAATTAAAAGTCCCTACTTGTGGGCTGCCAGCCCATTTCCCAGCTTTAGTCCACCCACTTAGGTTCTTCTCTACACCTAGGTTTACATCTTTCCCTGTTCTCTACGCAAAGCTCATTCCATCTTCTTCTTACTCTGTTTTCCCTCATTTTAAAGATTCAGACCAAATCGTTGTAGCTTTTTTTTTAATAGGGGTAACATAATTTATTTACAAGGGTAGCGAAATCGAAAAAACATCAAAAAAATTTCTTTTATATACTACCGCCACAGCGTCAAGGGGTAGCGGGGGCTACCCCTCTGTCTAAGGTAAGTCTGCCCCTGTTATAAACTAAACTAACTGAGTCTGAGTATGTTCAGTTGAGTTCGGTTAATTAAGTTAATGCAAAATAGGGTTCGATTAACCGCGCATTTAAACATGAGCAAAGGTAATTTCAATTAACAAATCAAACTATATGTTGAGTCAAATAAATATTTGCAATCTTTGTAACTTATAAAGAAGAATATATGACAACTAACATGTGTTTTTTGGAACAAATATGCACAAACAACAAGACATTACACAAAAAGGAGCGGATTTTAGGCTGCTCGGTATGGGGATCGGCTTTAGACCATCCCCTACCGGCGTCGGTCCTCCTTCCATGTTGCCCCCTAAACCGCGTCCTCACCGTCCTTTGGAGGACGTCTCCGACGGTCCACAACAAGACAAAAAGACAATCATCCCCTCTCTCACAAACCTATACATACAATATATACATATACATTTTCGGTCCAGCCCCCCATTTTCATACCTCCATCCTCTTTGTCCCATCCTCAAACTCATCCTATGTGGCACCTACGTGGCGGATCATTCTCCGAGGGAGGACCATCACCATACCACATAGCCTTATAACCAACGTGTCCAACTAACATTAATTTGCCTAAACTTATTCGCAATCCACATGAAGGAAAATTTAAGAATATAGTCGAATATATATATATATATATATATATATATATATATATATATATATAATATATAGGGCCAGGATCATTTTAGAACCATAAATATTTACAGAACTCGCAGAACTCTTAATAAACAATCTTTTTATTTATATATTTTTATGTTTAGAATAATGTTATCATTTATTATGTGTATTTTTACGATTACATACATGTTAAGAGTAATTTTATCATTTTTTATATGTAATTTTATAATTACGCATATGTAAACTAGTTTTTTTACATATATGTAATTAGTTATGACACATATATATAATTTTGGCAATTAAACATATGTAAACTACTTTTAACATATATGTAATCAAAGAAATACATATAATAGATGATAAAAAGATACTAAATACAAAAACGTATATATAAAATGATTGTTTATTAGGAGTTCTGAAAGTTCTGTAGTTATTTAGAGTTCTGAAATGAACTCAACCCTATATATATATATATATATATATATATATATAGGGGACCGCTAAAATGAGAACCACCTCCAGTTGTAAGAACCGTGAGAACTACACCGTACGGGGAGAGGTGGACCAAAATTTTTTTTCATAAACGTAGATGCATGTATTATAAACACATTTGTAAAAAAATTCAAAAAAAAAATGTCACGTGTGTAGTTTTGAGCACCCAAAGTTTGCGTTTACGGGACCCGTAAATTTTAAATTAAAATTTACGGTACCTGTAAACACAAACTTGTGGTGTTCAAAACTACACACACGACATTTTTTTTTTTTGAATTTTTTTTTACAAATGTGTTTATAATACAAGCATCTACGTTTATGAAAAAAAATTTTGGTCCAACTCGCCCCGGATCAAAAAGTTCTCACGGTTTTTACAACTGAAGGTGGTTCTCATTTTAGCGGTCCCCGATATATATATATATATATATATATATATATATGGGAACGCTAAAATGAGAACCACCTCGAGTTGTAAGAACCGCGAGAACTACACCGTAGGGGGCGCGGTGGACCAAATTTTTTTTTTCATAAACGTAGATGCATGTATAAAAACAACATTTGTAAAAAAAAAATGTCGTGTGTGTAGTTTTGAGCGCCACAAGTTTATGTTTACGGGACCCGTAAATCTGGCCGGAAAATTTACGGTACCCGTAAATGCACACTTGAGGTGCTCAAAAACTTTTTTTTTTATTTTTTTTACAAATGTTGTTTTTATTCATGTATCTACGTTTATGAAAAAAAAAATTGGTCCACCTCGCCCCGTACGGTGTAGTTCTCGCGGTTCTTACAACTCGAGGTGGTTCTCATTTTAGCGTGATCCTATATATATATATATATATATATATATATATGTATATAGGGTTAGGATTTAGAGAAAACGGGGGAAAGTATGAGAACGGTTATGGATCATCCGATCAAAACAATCTATGAACTAGATTGGCGCGGTGACGTTTTCGTAAATAACATAAATTTTATTACGTGGACGCGCTTCATTAAGGGTAAAAAAAGTAAAACATCATTTCTTACATAAAACGCCGTTGAAATATAAAACGCCAAGTAAATACAAAACGACAATATTATACAAAAAAGCCATAAAATGTAAAACGCCATAATATATAAACGCCAAGCCTTACATTCGGATAAATATTAATTGCATTTATTGTTATAAAATAATATCCCGCCTAAACTACGCGCAAAAAAAATCCTTTAAATAGAAACGTCTCACCACATTCCGTTTATCACACCAAAAAAACACACAAAAACAAAATGGTTCCTAAAATACAACTCACTGTAAAACGCCAAAAAGTTGAGAGAAATCAACGATGGCAAACATATTTTCTTTGATACTCAGTAATGTTCTGCATTAAGTTTCGCTGAATGGTTTGTTAGGAGAGGGGAGTAAGATTTTGCTGCATGAGATGGACAAATTTCATGAAAGAGGGAGTGACGACACCCATATGTCATTTTGTCTTCTTTGTTCTTGAAGAAGGTTTGGATGTGGAGAAGAGACCAATACCAGGGTAAATGCTATTTTTGGACTCCATGATGATAATGAGGATGACGGGCAGATAGCATCCACCCACACGGAGTCGATCTATGTCTCCAACATCCACAAACCCACTTCAACATACGAACAAGAAAAAAAAACAACGCCGAACCCAAAACACCATTTATTTGTGACAGTTCTTGTAGTTCAAAAGAAGAAAGAGACTGATGACACTGAAGATTTAGATCATAAATTGCTTCTATTTGTTTTTTTTTTCTTTTTCTGTTGTTTGTTATGTAATTTTCAGCTAAGAAAAACAATATATTAATCCTGTAATGAAAAATATAATAAAACGCCAAACGGGCAAATGCTTGTGAAACGCTATCATGCCGTAAAAGGCCCCAAAAACTACCAAACTATAATAAAATTACTTTGAACAAGTACTATTATAATAAATATAAAAAAAGATTAAAACAATGTGCAAAGAGAATAAAGCAAAATGTGTCATCTTTATCTAAACGCCATTGGAAAACAAAACGCTATAATTACAGCAGTCAAGATGGGACGTGTTACACCATAAAAACACTGTAACTGCAAGCAGTAAAATGAAACGACAGAAATATAATTACTAACATTTATTATATTGTAAGGCAAATACTTGGGAATTGATTTTTTTTTCAAAACACCATAATTACCTGTCACTGCGCGGGAAAAAAAAGTTATTATAAAAGTAGACCATGAGAACACAACTCAAACACGCCAAACATTGTCTAAAACGCCAAAAACTTAAAAAAATGGCTTAGGTTATTGCATGGAGGTTTGAAAGGTCGGAGAGACGATTCATCCTAAAGTTCTCTGATAGGAGAAGGGTGAAGGTAAGGACAATCAAAGCCATACTTGGTATATCTGAAGGGGTTCAGAGGGATATTCTGGCCCTTAGGGTTCCAAGGGCCAACGATTGTAAAAGAACTCGAACAGTAATAAGAAGGTTGGAGAGAAAATTTCAGGCAGATGATGATGATGATGATGATGATGATGATATTGACGATAGTCCTCTACCAACAGTTAGCAGTTGGGTGGTGCATGAAGAAGCAGCAACGGTTGAAGTGATTTATCAACACGGGGTGAAATATTTATTGCCGATGGAGGAAATGTTGAAGACAGAGAGGCTACATCTGCTTGAACAACTCTGTGATTTAGCACCTTTGAATGGTACAAAGTCCAGGGTTGCAATGATATTCAAATATAGGCAGCGGAAAAGAAGAGACGAAATGATGGCATTATACGCCAATCTAAAACTTGATGATGATGAATCTGAAGAAAGTGAGCAACAAAGCGATGGGTACAACTCTGATGTAATCTCATCCACAGAAGACTATTAGTTTTTTTTTTATTTTCGTATTATTGTAATCTTATAAAATATTAATCAATGGTAATCAGTTATTAACAACGCCACGAACGCCAAATAAGTGAAAACGCCATAACGCCAAAAAAAATTAACTATGTGACACAAAAATAATTAATTCAATGAGACAGATCAAAAAACAGTAAAACGTCAAATAATTAATGAAACTAGTTAACGCCAAAATTATATTAGACGCCAAAACTGAAGCGGCATGTGACGCACGAACTCCGGAAAAAAAGAATATTGAAAAGACAAAATAACCCCTCAGACCCTAATTACATCCGCGCCACATGTTCCATCAGGATGCGTTCTCACCGTTCTCACACTTTTCACCGTTTTCTCCTGATCCAGTTCCTATATATATATATAGGGTTAGGATTTAGAGAAAATAGCGAAAAGTGTGAGAACGGTGAGAACGCTTATGGATCGTCAAATCAAAACAATCTATGGACTAGATTGGCGCGGTGGCGTTTTCGTAAATAACATCAATTTTATTACTTGAACGTGCTTCATTAAGGGTAAACATCCTTTCTTACACAAAAACGCCATTAAATATAAAACGCCAACTAAATACAAAACGCCAATTTTTTCTGTGTTTTAGTGAACCGTCTTGGCCTACTAAACGCCATAAAATATAAAATGCCATAAAATATAAACGCCAAGCTTGAAAGATGGGGCGTGTTACAGACTTAACAGATAAAGCTGAGCAAAACCGGATACTTTATTAATTGCATTTACTATTATAATAATATTCCACCTAAACTACGCGCCAAAAACATCCTATAAAGAGAAACGTCTCAGCACCTTCCATTGATCACACCAAAAAAACAAAACACCATGGTTCCTAAATACCACTCAATGTAAAACGCCAAAAAGTTAAAAAAATCAACGATGACAAACATCGTTTCTTGGATATTCAATATTTTTCTGCATGAAGTTTCACTAAATGGTTTGTTAGATGAGGGGAGTAAGATTTTGCTGCATGAGATGGACAAATCTTCAAGAAAAAGAGACTGATGACAGTCATATGTCATTTTATCTTATTTGTTCTTGAAGAAGGCTTGGATGAGAAGAAGAGACTGATCACAGTGTAAATGCTATTTTGGACTCCATGATGATAATGAAGATGATGGACAAATAGCATCCACCCACATGGTGTCGATCTATGTCTCCAACATCCACAAAGCCACTTCAACACACGAACAACAAAAAACCACACCAAAACCAAAACGCCATTTATTTGTGATAATTCTTGTAGTTTCAAAATAAGAAAGAGACCGATGACAGTGAAGATTTGGAAGATAATTTGCTTCTATTTTTTTTTCTTTTTCTGTGGTTTGTTATGTAATTTTTAGCTAAGAACAAATACATTAATTCTCTAAAAAAATGCTTGTGAAACGCCATCATGCCACAAATGCCAAAACTCCCAAACTATAATAAAATTACTTTGGACAAAAAAATGTATAAAACAATATGCAAGAGAATAGAACAAAGTGCCATCTTTATCTAAACGCCATTAAAAAATACAAAATGCCAAAATCTCAAAAAGATGGGACGTGTTACAGCCATAAACAGATGAAGCTGAACAAACAAAAAACTGAAGTAGCATAAGCTTTATTACTAACATTTATTATATTAAAAGCCACTCCATTTGTAATTGATTTTATTTATCTTTTCAAAACGCCATAATTACCTGTCACGTTATAGGACTGCATCATACATGGCGGGAAAAAAAGTCATTATAAAAGTAGAACAGGCAAACACAACTTAACACCCCACACATTATCTAAAACGCCACAAATTGTCCAAAACGCCATACAACTTAAAAAATGGCTAAGGTTATTACATAGAGGTTTGAGAGGTCGGAGAGACGTTTCATCCTAAAGTTCTCTGATAGGAGAAGGGTGAAGGTCAAGACAGTTAAGACCATACTTAGTATAGATGAAGTGGTTCACAGGGATATTCTGGCCCTTAGGATTCCAAGGGCCGACGATTGTGAAAGGACTCAAAAGATAATAAGAAGATTAAATAGAAAATTTCCAGCAGATGATGATGATGATGATATTGACGATACTCCTCTACCAACAGTTAGCAGCTGGGTGGTGGATGAAGAAGCAAGAACGGTTAAAGTGACTTATCGACACGGGGTGGAATATTCATTGCCGATGGACGAAATGTTGAAGACAGAGAGACTACATCTTCTTAAACAACTATGTGATTTAGCACCTTCGAACAATGTAAGATCCAGGATTGTAATGATATTTAAGTATAGGCTGCAGCAAAGAAGAGACGAGGTGATGGCGTTATACGCCAATGCAAAATATGATGATGATGAATCTAAAGAAAGTGATGAATAAAGCGATGGGTACATCTCTGATGTAATCCCATAAACACAGAAGACTGTTAGTTTGATTTGATTTCATTTTATTGTAATCTTATGAAATATTAATGAATTATTAACAACGCGATGAACGGCAAAAAAAAATTACCTTTATAACATAGATGGGATTAATTCACCTGTGAACACCATAACGCCAAAAAATTATCTATGCGACACAAAAACAATTAATTCAACGAGACAGATCCAAAAAAAAACCAGTAAAATGCCAGGTAGTTGTTGAATCTAACTAAACGCCAAAAAAATCTTAGACGCCAAAAATGAAGCAGTATTGTGACACACGAATTGGGAAAAAAGAAGATTAAAAAGACAAAAAAGCCCCTCCCACCCTGATCATATCCCGCGCCACGTGTTCCATCAGGATGCGTTCTCACCGTTCTCACACTTTAGGGCGTTTTCTCCTGATCCTGTTTCTATATATATAGGTACGGGATCAGGAGAAAACGCCCTAAAGTGTGAGAACGGATCCTGGCCCAATATGTGGCGCGGGATATGATCAGGGCGTGAGGGGTTTTTTTGTCTTTTCAATCATTTTTTATTCCCCAACTTTGCGTAACATGCTGCTTTGTTTTTGGCATCTAAGATTATTTTGGCGTTAATTATATTCATTAACTACTTGGCGTTTTATTCTTTCTTTAGTTCTGTCACGTTGAATTAATTGTTTTTGTGTCACATAGATAGTTTTTTGGCGTTATAGCGTTTCCCTGGTCAATTTTTTGGCGTTTGTGGCGTTGTTAATAATTCATTACGATTCATTAATATTTCCATAAGATTACAATAAGACCAAATGTTTTTTTATGGCGTTTAGTCAATTTTTTTGGCGTTTAATGCATTAACAAGGTGTTTTGCCAGCATCCGTTCTCACAGTTTTCACACTGTTAGTGTTTTGGTGTTTGTAGTTTTTGGCGTTTTATATAATAATGTATTTTATTAGTAGAGAATTAGATAACAAACAACAGATAATTTGATAACAAAGCAATAGAAAATGAAAAAAAGAAAAAAATTAAAAATTAAAAATGGTAATCTAATTTCTCATCCAAATCTTTACTGTCATCAGCCTCTTCTCCTTGAATTTTGTTTTGGCATTTTGAACCTTTGAATACCTTAGCTAGATGCCAACTTTACTACATGACACCCGTCTTTTTAGACGAAGCTTTTGTTAGTGGCATCCTGTTTTTTGGTGTGATATTCTTGTTTGGTGACATGTCATTGAAGATCAAATCCTGCTTGAATGCTATTTATAATAATGGAGTCCAAAATAACATTTTACACTAGTATTGATCTCTTCATGCCATGCATATAGTCATCAAAAACAAAGCTCACATGATGACATATCACTGTCATCAGCCTCTTTTTCTTGAATATTTGTCAATCTCATTCAGCAAAAGCTTATAGAGATACCCACCTCAGAGAATAATCCATTCAGTGAAAGCTTTGCCATCTGTGGTTTTTTTAACTATTTTTTTGGCGTTTAAAGTTAGCGGTTTATAGGAAACATGGCTTTTTTTTTCTGGGTGTGATCAATTCATTGTGTAGAGACCTCTCTCTTATAGGAGTTTTTTGGCACGTAGTTTAGACAGAATTTTTATTATAATAAATGATAATAATAAAGTAACCGTCTTTTCAGTTACTGCGTGTATTTACTGTTTTGTTCAACTTTATCAGTTTTAGGGTGATAGACATCCCATCTTCCAAGTTTGGCATTTTTCTAATGGCGTTATGTAGACCAAGATGACAAAATACAATAACAGAGAAAATATTAAACAGGAAAAATATTTTTTTATTATTTTTGGCATTTTGTAAGCAAAAGCTTTTTGTAGAATTTTTTGGCGTTTTGAAACTAAATGGAGAAATATAGCATTTAATTATCTTACGAAAAAAAAAAGATTACACAGAAGAAAACCAAGAGACACAGACGTCATGGCGGCCACCCCTGTAACCCTAGCAAAAATTCGAAGCTTGTGATCTTTCTTCATTTTTGTAATTAATAAATTCGATTCCTTAATTACGTATTTCGTTATCCTACGTGGTTTTAACTTAACAAAATTACCAAGATAAAATCTAAATTTCACATCCCTTAATACCCTTCTCATAACCTAAATAATAAGTTAGAAGGGTTGAAACTGTTAAAAAGCTGAAAATACAAGTTCAGGGGCCAAAACTATCAAAAATCAAAATTTTGCGCGTAAGAGGGCCCTATGGATCGTAAGGCCTTTCCTCTTACGATCTGTAATGGGCCCCAAACTGCAGAATTATGTTGGCAGCAGCCTTGTTCTCCAAGTATGCCACCTTGAATCTCCTTAACACCTGTTATGACACTAAGCAACATCTAAACGCCTCTGCAAACACTTGGCATGCCCTCCTTGATCATCAATTAGTATAAATAGGCACCTTGTTCTTGAGTTTTCTTCACACCATTCATACTTCACTTCTTCAAAACACTCTTGGAGCTGCTTCTGATCTAAAGGAGCATCCTCTTCTGAGTTCAAGTGTTCCTTCTAGCACTAGTAAGTGTTCTTTTATGTTGATTTTAGTTTTGTAGTTAGAAATTACCCGAAAGTCAAGCAGTTTGACTTTTACTTTGACTTTCGGTTCTGACCACTTTGGTCAACTTAAAGTTCAATTAAATTTTCCCATATGGTCGTTATATCATGAGGTATAATTCCTTGAAATTATATCACATGATTATCATGTTCAAGTGCGTCAAATGATGAGTCAACACATGTATTAATAAAAGTCAAAACACAGCTTTATGCATTTTGCGGCAAATGGACTTTTAAGTATTATAACCAAAATGTTTGACACCAAATCAGTTTGTATAACATCATAAAATATATTTTGACATGTCAGACTCGTCATAAACCTATTCGACCATCCGGACCCGTATTTACGCGTACGACCCATTAAAATGGCGTAAAACCATTTTAACAAATCGTAACGGGTTAAAACCTTTCAAAACACTTCCAAATCAGAATGTAAGGTTAAACAAACCATACTACATGAGGTCATTCGCTCGTTTGGTTGTAAACCACATTCTATCCGATCTTCCGTTTAAACCATAATTAAATCTACACTAACTATACAATCATCCAAATTACTAGGAAATACTTGAGCTCCTCAAGCCCGATTAAACTCATCATCAACAACTAAACTAACTATATAGTCCCCACTTTTCCGTTTTTAAATTGTTTTGGGGTGATTCATATGTGCTAACTATTTTCAAATTACAAACTTGCTACCTATGGCTTATATACAAATAATTTTATTTTGTATGAAACTTGGTGGTACGTCATTGTATCCATAACTAAAATACATTCATTAACTTTAATTAGCCGACCAGTAGTATGTTATAGCGCTATAGATGTGGCAACCCAATCCAATTTCCTGGGTGTTTTGTTTGTGTTGGAAGTTTGTTTAGGGAATGACAGAAACTGACCAAAACCTAGGTGAACCCTTTTGGGTTTATCATACAAGTTAACAAAGGCTTGAATGTATTCCCAAACGGCCACACTTGTTTATACAAAGTTTTCCAAATAAGCCATACAAATTGTTTCGTGTTGACACAAATTTTTTAGTTTTCGCAATCCAAATTGTACTACACAAATGCTACAAGTTTTTTTTTACCAAAACCAAAGTATTGCAATACTAATCATTTATACAACAAACTTGAATACAAAAAAACTATTTGTTACACAAACTATTGTGGTTGACCAAAGTATTACAATACTAAACATTTTGCCATGTACTTGGCTACAAAACCTATGTTACTCACCAACTTTGTGTTAACCCTTTATCTTCACATATGTTTCAGGTACTAACGTTTGATGCTATTCAAATGCGCTTCACGTAGGATCGGACTCGGGCCTTAGTTACTTTAAAACGAAAAGAAGTACTTGAAATGTTATGTTTGTGTTTGAAACAAAATGTAACTAAATAAATCAATGAAATGCAAATTTTAGAGCCATGTGTTGTGAACAATCTTGTAACGTGACTCTCCAACGTTTTTGCCCCAAGTTCCATGTGGTCGGGGTGTTACAACCCTCGATGAGTTTAGAGCAACATACAGTTACGCATTTACCGTGGAAAAAACCTTCGAAGGTGCTCCTAAGTGGTATCTTGTGCTGACGGTCAAACCTGGCCAAACATCAAAGCGTTCCAAGACTTTTTCAGGCACACCTGAACCACCCTCGTCCGCAGCTGGATCTGATGCTCGTTCTTACATAGACCTAAACAACTTCAACAACGAGTTAGACTTTGCGCAACCACAAGAATTTCCACACCCACCAGGTAGAGAGAAAAGCAAAACACCAACTGCAAGAGCAAGAAAAGGCAAGTCGACTTCTATTTCTACAACAACAACGAATACCGATTGTGGATCGGGTGGCTACTCCAAATTAGATGAAAAACTTGCCCGAGTTCTCTCACTAAGGGAACAAGAGATCCAATTGCAAAAGAGTAGGCAAAGGGCGGTTGACATGAAGTTTCTCCGAAAACCCATTCCCCTAATTTATACTAGGAGGACATTATGATAACGGAAATGGAGAAGGAAGCCATTCGAGCAAAATATCTACACAAGTAGAATTTAATTATGTTTTAAAATTATGTCTTTTTTAAGATGTTATGTCTTTTGTAAGATATTATGTTTTTTTTTTAAATTTGATGTTTTTTTGGTAATGTTGGTTTAATTTAAACGTTGTGTTTTTTTAAATATTATATATATCTATATATATATATATAGTGGAGGGTTTAAATGAGAAGAAATTCTTTGTAAGAAGAAAAAAGAAGAAATTTCAACCAATATGAATGCTTCATTAGACTTCATTTAATATTTGTACTTAATGTAACTATAAGGGTATATTAGTAAACTTACATACATCATTAATTGGTAGTTTCATCTTTAATAACTAACTATATTAAATTTGTAACTTATTTTTAAGATATATATTTTTCACAAAAAATAAAAATAAAAATTCATTTAAAGTGTAGGATAAATATGAGGCGTATAGGATAAATTACGAGTTGTGTAGGATAAATTTCAATATGTGTAGGATAAATTTCAAAATGTGTAGGATAACTTTTGATGTGTGTAGGCAAAAATATTTAGTGTGGAGGATTATAGTCTTAATGACTAATTAATTAGTCAAACATAATAATAAATGAGATGAGAAAAAAAACTATTTATTGTTTTACAATTATACCATTTTATTCTTTTTCTTTTCAATAAAATTTTCTTCTCAAATGAACCTTCCCCTATATATATGTTATAAAAAAAATAAATACAAAATATTAAATGTTATAAAAAATAAATACAAAATATAAAAAAATATTAAGTAATGAATGAAGGGGCTCCATTTCACACCATGGATGTTATTGAGAAGATGCAATAGAACTCTTGCTTAATGTGACGCTGAGGTGGCAGAATAAGCCCCTAGGGGTCTTATTCCATACCTTATAAACTTATTATCAGGATTTTTACGATATTTAGAATTACCAATGGAAACGAATAGTTTTGTACTAGCGAGGGTTGCTTGCTTTGAACAAAAATCCAATGGTTCGGTTTAGTTTATCCTAATCCTACTTTTGTGGTTCAGTTTTGGCTATACATGTTCTCATCATCGGGCCTAATTGAAATTAAACGATCCAGAGACTCCAAAAGATACATCCAACTTGAAAGGTTGATCGTGGTCACACAATTAAAATTTGCAAATTTGCTAGACAATTCAAGGTTCCACCATTCCGGTGTGCTTAGGCACACAAAACAATATTCTTCTCAAATGCGCATCT
>JARYGA010042135.1:0-45642 GCA_030545235.1 Helianthus tuberosus | reverse complement strand
GTTTGGTTTGATTAAGTGATTAAGTAACGATGCGTGTGTAATATGATACAAGCATGGTGGATCCGCCGCTGGTACTTCCTATATATAAGTGTTTGTATGGTATTACATATATCATAGCGTTATTTGAATCATTTCAGTTTGATACATAAAACATTTTATACAAATAACATACTTTTCACAATACATTGTTTTACAAGCAACTTATCTTATACAAACTCAGTTTACATGGTTATTCATTTAACCATACATTATTCATTTATTTATACATATCATCTGAACTCATTGTTTTTCAAATGATTTACAAGACAAAGCAAATTACAAGGTTCATGACTAAACATTTTCTCAAACATAAGTCATGAAACCTATTTTCACAAAACCTATGTATCTAACAGGCATTTTTATGCTGACGTACCTATTTTCACATGTGTTTTTCAGGAGCTGTTGCATAAGATGATCAAGATACACATAGGCAGACTTGGGCTTTAGTGACAATAAAAGATGCAAGACTAGTTAATTATGTTGTATTTCCTTGTTTATTAAGACATTGTAACACTTCTAATCAATAAAACGAAACTTTAATTGCCATGGATTTGAAACATTAATTCTGTTACAACACTCCCCGACGTTTCCGCCACGTTTTGTATGTTCTACGTGGTCGGGGTGTGACAGAAATAAGTTTTGAAGGCTTTGGTATGGCAAAAACAAATTTATTCGCTTACAGGGACTAAATTTGACAAACTGTGAAAGTATGCCAATTTGAACTGTAACGGACATTCCGGAACATGACCATAAGTTAAACACACCTTAAATATCCTTTATATAGCTTAGAAATAGGCTTTGAGGGGTTCGGTGTGCTAAAATAAACTTTTGGCTCATTCAGGGACTAAAAGTGTCAAAAAGTGCACAAGTTTGCATTTTAGCGCATAACTTACGTTCTGAATACATCCGGACATCCAAAAATTTATGTAAGCACTAAAACATTTTATTTTAGTGTTTGGTATGAGAAAAATCCATTCGTCGCATCATTTGGATCGTTTTTCGCGCTTATGCGCATTCCGTCGTAATTAAGCGAACATCGCGTTCGTACGACCAAACGAACTGACATCCGGCATATTTTTGAGCATGTTTCATGTCCACAATGTTTAGGCAACATTTTAGGGCCTTAAAGTTGGCTTTACGGGCCTTAGAAGTGTCGGAAATGGCCTTAAACACGTGCAGGGACTGAAACTGTCATTTTTCAAACATGTTTGCTGATCAGAAGGGCCAGGCGGCCCGCATTGTGTTTGTCTGATCCTGAAGCGGGCCGCGTCCGCATATCAGACCAGATTCAATGTTGTTTTCAGCAAGTTGCAGCTGGTTGATCCACCACCACACATTCTCATATGCTTAGTCAGATGATAAGGATGATATTTAGCCACCACAACTTTACGACAAATGTACGGACAAGATCATGGCACGTTTTCCATGAAACGATCTTAACGGTGGACCTTTTACTATAAATACCCCACCCCCCATGCTTCATAATCACTAGAATTTTGATCTTAGAAACGCTAAGTTGAAACCATTGTTTCATACCTGAGATTCTCGGATCGAAATTAGCATTCGGGGACCCTTCGTAAGTATTCTTTCGTTCTTTTCCTTATTTTATTGTTTTTCGAGTCCGAAAGTCAAACTTTGTTTAACTTTCAGCGTTGACCAGTAATGGTCAATGCGAAGTTCGTTTGAACTTCGCAACGTGATTGTAATCACGATGGTTATAGTCCCTTGGGACTATGCCTACTGATTACCACGTTGTCTAGGGTCGTAGGGTAAGCGATCTGATAAATCGCTTATACCTCGAACCCGACCCATTTGGTCGATCATTAGGATCCGACCAAACACATTAGGGGACCATAGTAGGTAGGGAATAACCTTCCGAGGTTATACCCTATGGTCACATCGTTTGAGTAGTTGTATGATAGGTAGTTTATATGCCTTAGGTAAATTACCAGAATACCCTTTTCATGTATAATTGGTAATTAAGCATATGTAACCTAATCTTTTGTCACATAACTGATTAAATAACATGTTTAGGCATATAACACTTGTCATAGGACTAGTTAGGCGGTCCGAACACGTTTCACGCGCACGACGCGTTAAAGTAGCATAAGCTTCCTAAACGGGTCGTAATGGGTCGTATACAATTATGTTAGGTTTCAATTAGTATGTAGGCTTTGTTAAACCAAATGACACGAGTCTCTACACTCGTTTGGTTTACGAACCCTCATGCTACCCAATCTTCCGATATAGGTCCGGTTTATTAACTTAGTTACCTATATTAGGTGCCGTTTGATTCCGCGATCTCTAGCATTGTTTGGTTGTTACTCAAGGACTACTGAGCAATCTCAAGTGAGTACATAGACCCCTATTTTACTGTTTTCCAAACGTTTTGGGGTGGAACACATGTGCCTACTTGTTACTTTCATGCTTTTATGTTTTCACATCATATACATACTATGTTCAATAGTACACTTATAGTACATTGTTTTACATGATTTCATTGTTTTTATGCTATGTATGTCCATTACGTGCATACTTAGTACATCGTTTTACATTTACATTTTATGCTATGTATGTCCATTGCGTGCATACTTAGTACATCGTTTTCATCATATGCTTACATTTTGTTATGACATTTGGGTTGTTTACAATGGAACAATACATTCATTAACATTAGCTACGCCGTTCGTTAGTAGGTGGTGGTACCATAGGAATTGACAACTCCCGTTCCGGACATCCCAGGGAAAGGGGATGAAAGGAATGACCGAATTCGATATACATAATTTAGATAAACCTTTAAGTGGTTTAAGGGTTTATCGCCGCAGTCTCAAGGTTTGGATGTATGCATTTTCACAACACCGCATAGATGTTCGTATCAGTATAGCATGCATTTCCACAAAACATAGCTTTGATTTAAACTAAGTTTTACTTCAATACTATGTTCTTGTGCATATGGTTTAGTTGATACATTTCACTAGCCATACATATCATTTTGGTTACATATTACATGATTTACATTGATCATGCAGTTACACAAAACATAGCTTTGATTTAAACCAAGTTTTACTTCAATACTATGTTCTTGTGCATATGGTTTAGTTGATACATTTCACTAGCCATACATATCATTTTGGTTACACATTACATGATTTACATTGATCATGCATTTACACAAAACATAGCTTTGATTTAAACCAAGTTTTACTTCAATACTATGTTCTTGTGCATATGGTTTAGTTGATACATTTCACTAGCCATACATATCATTTTGGTTACACATTACATGGTTTACATTTGACACATAAACACTTTTGACATTGGTTATACATTACATGATTTACATTAGACATGAACATTTTACATTGTTGGTTTGGTTTGAGTAAGTGATTAAGTAACGATGCGTGTGTAATATGATACAAGCATGGTGGATACGCCGCTGGTACTTCCTATATATAAGTGTTTGTATGGTATTACATATCGTAGCGTTATTTGAATCATTTCAGTTTTTGACATATAACATTTTATACAAATAACATACTTTTCACAAGACATTGTTTTACAAAACAACTTATCTTTTACAAACTCATTTTACTTGGTTATTCATTTAACCATACATTATTCTCTTATTTATACATATCATCTGATCTTATCGTTTTTTTAAATGATTTACAAAACAAAGCAAATTACAAGGTTCATGACTAAACATTTTCTCAAACATAAGTCATGAAACCTATTTTCACAAAACCTATGTATCTCACAGGCATTTTTATGCTGACGTACCTATTTTCACATGTGTTTTTCAGGAGCTGTTGCATAAGATGATCAAGATACACATAGGCAGACTTGGGCTTTAGTGACAATAAAAGATGCAAGACTAGTTAATTATGTTGTATTTCTTTGTTTGTTAAGACATTGTAACACTTTTAATCAATAAAACGAAACTCAAATTTCCATGGTTGTGAAACATTAATTCTGTTACAACACTCCTCGATGTTTCCGCCACGTTTTGTATGTTCTACGTGGTCGGGGTGTGACAGAAAAGATGGTATCAGAGCCCATGGTTATAGGGAATTAGGTTATTAGTAATACTTTGACCTAGTCTATAACCTTTCTAGGACCCTAACGCGAGTTTACTTGCGTTTAGTCATAAAACAATACCGTCACCTATCCTTAGGCGACGACCACAACAAGAACATAAATTTCAAAACCGCTTTGAAAACTAATCATCTGTTCTAGGATGATTGATTACTAGGTTTTGAACCCTCTATTGTAAGGTTTTGAACTCTCTATTATATGGTTTTGAACCCCTTTGAGTTTTCAAAATCTCGTCAAGGTTTTGGGTTTTAAATAATGTGAACACGTGCAAACTGGAAGGGTGAATGCCTGTATTCTGGGTTTTCTGTCTAGGCAAGCACTTCGTATACATCTCATCAGACGCGAGACCAGTTGTGCTTACCTGGGAATTCTTGGGATGAGTGTTCACTTATAGGCGAGCATGTCTTCGCGATACATTATTTTTGACCCATGTACTTTGATTTGTCACCATCTCATTTGTTTGCCTTAGGTAACAAACAAATGATCACAATTTTCATTCGTTACCATTCTGTATTGATTATCCAATAACCTTTCACTCGTTTCTTCCTATGTCTTTCATTTCCTTCTAGAATGTCTCTTCCTCTCAGCACTGGTCAAACGTCCGAGCGAACAGCCAAATTTGTCCAGCAAATAGGCGAAGTGATTCAGAAGACTGTGGATTTAGGCATTGCCATGGCTCGTCTCAATAATGAAGTCTCTCTTCTCGATAATGAAGCCACTCAAGAGCCACCAAAGGAAGCAGAAGTCAAGCCAGCACCAAAATCAAGGAAGCGTAAGGCTTCAAGGAAACCCGCAGCGGTTACACCTAATCAAGAGGGACCTAGTCATGTGGCAAGGCCACCAGCTAGGAAGCCGTACAATGGAACTTCACCCTTGTGCAACAAATGTAACCTTTATCATCATGCTATGGTGAAGTGCCGTGAATGCCAAATTTGTGGACGTAAAGGTCATACAGCAAAAGTTTGTGTTGCAGCAGTACCAAATCAAACAGGACCCATCCGGGTGGCAACACCACCTGCTAAGAAGCAATACAAGGGAACGACACCATTATACAACAAATGTAAGGGGCATCACCTAGCTCACTTACAGTGTCATCGGTGTGTATCATGTGGAAGAGTTGGTCACCTGGCAAGTGTTTGTCGATGTAACCCGAACCAAGGTGGTCTAACTCAACCCCAAGTCAACCTAACTCAAGCTCGTTTTCCGCGTGGTACTTGCTACAACTGTGGCGATACGAGCCATTTCAGGAACAACTGCCCGAAGATAGTCAGTGCAAATCCAACCCTTGGATGAGCATTCGGCTGAACAAAGGATGTTGCTGTCTTATGCCTTTGTTTCTTTTGTTTTCGTGTATTGTGAAACAATATGTCTTGTTCATAAATAAAAGTTGTTGATCACAATTCTGATATACAAGTATAATAACAAGTGTTTATGGCATTTCCCTATAATACCTGCACTAAGGAACTATGTTCCTTACAAACTACTCTTGTGATTCTCTCTTACAAGAAATCGCTCATAATTTCCTCGAAAGTTCTAAGTACTCGTTTCATTCTAAGAAACGAAGTACATGAAATAAAGTGAAACTATGAGAAATCGTGCTTTTTGCACATCAGTACCTTTGAATCCTTGGTTGGATAACTAAGGATATTTTCAAATCTCATACCCATTACGTTTTATTTTTCAACATATACAGTACAAGTATTTCAAAACAATCTTCATGATCTCAAAACATTTCATATAGTTTGAAAACAATTTTTTCTAGATGCATTGTCTATGTTATTTCAAAAACATTGGCCATGTTATCAAAACCAACCTTCCTAATTTCAAAATATTTCATATAGTCTGAAGACAATATTAACACAATACATTTTCTTATCAAGTGCATGATTTCGAAAAGCATCATTCATGTCTTTCAAAAACCTTATACATAATTTCAAAATTCATCTCGCATGATTTTAAAACATTTTTTGTAAATATATCTATCTAATACACCTACTTTATGATTTCAAAAGTATTATATATAAGGTTTCAAAAACATTAAACTCATTTTTCTTAAAGGAACCCCATGCACAGTTTTCAAAAATATTTTCCTCGTACATTGACTTAACCTTCAAATTCTGCTTCATATGTCGCCTTGACATATCCAGCATCACAACTTCATAAGCATTTTTACTTCATGTTTTGACTTAAGCACATCCAGTGCAAGATTTCAAAACATCTTCAAACTTCAAAAAAATCCACATGGGATCTTTTTATCTTCACATTTAGATCCTTGTGGATGATTATCATTCAAATCAGAGTCCTTAATTGGATTCTTTATGTACCTTAATTCGAACATTTCGGTTTCTAATAATCGAAATCGAATTTTCTTTTTGAATCTTTCTATCTTTATAGTTAGATTCTTGATAACGTTTAAAGTACCAAATGAAATCCACGGAATGGATTCCTAGTGTGCTTTAAATGCAAGTACGCAATTAACAAGACAAATTAATAAACAATCTTCATGGTTATACGACTATGTGTTATGCATTTTGTGTTTTCTTTTATGCATAATTCTGTGTTTTTGTATACTCTGGATATTCGTTATCCAAATCCTCGTAGAATCTTTCATATCTTCATATGATGGATTCGTAGCAGGATATTCAAAAGGCACTACCTTAAATCCTTAATGGGCTTCTATGTAATAGTTAAGACCCTTGGATTATATAAGTACCGCTCCATGTTTCATAAGAGATCCTTTTAGTGGTCTAGTCTAAAAGATTGATTCACAATTTGGTTAAAGAACGACATCTAGTGATGTAGCTGAACAGACTCCTTGATAGTCTATTTAGATCATTTATTGATTTAATTAAGAGGACTCTATGGCGGTCTAGTCACACTCATCACAGGATTGTTCATTTGGTTTTCCCCTACACATTATAAAATAGACTGAGTGAACTAGGCAAGGAATTGTCTAATTATGGACGCGTACATAATTATGAGATTCAGTGCACGGTAATGAGAACGATGTAATGAAGGTACGGTGGACGCACCAATGGCGCTTCATATACTTGTATATAAGTGTCCCTCTTACATTGCAAGCATAATGTTATTTAAGGTTACTAGAAGTTCAGAACCCTAACCAGTATTGTTCGATCTTTTCAACTTCATGTTTTCAAGCTCTCACAAGTTTCCTCTAGATAAAATTTCGGGACGAAATTTCCTAAAGTAGGGGAGACTGTAACACCTGTGCCTCCACGGCCATCAAACAAATACCGAACCAATGAAATATTATATTTCATACTTGGGATTTGTAAAAATATGTGTATCATTTGCACATATCAATTTTTGTTCCATTCCAAACTCTAAATCGCTTTCTGGAAGGTTATACGCGCACCGATGCGTAAATATAACCAGTTTAATGCAACAAACCCTCGGGAATAGTGACATAGGCTTAACATACCTTAAATAACCTTTACATAACTTAGAAATAAGTTTTGAAGGCTTTGGTATGGCAAAAACAAATTTATTCGCTTACAGGGACTAAATTTGACAAACTGTGAAAGTATGCCAATTTGAACTGTAACGGACATTCCGGAACATGACCATAAGTTAAACACACCTTAAATATCCTTTATATAGCTTAGAAATAGGCTTTGAGGGGTTCGGTGTGCTAAAATAAACTTTTGGCTCATTCAGGGACTAAAAGTGTCAAAAAGTGCACAAGTTTGCATTTTAGCGCATAACTTACATTCTGAATACATCCGGACATCCAAAAATTTATGTAAGCACTAAAACATTTTATTTTAGTGTTTGGCATGAGAAAAATCCATTCGTCGCATCATTTGGATCGTTTTTCGCGCTTATGCGCATTCCGTCGTAATTAAGCGAACATCGCGTTCGTACGACCAAACGAACTGACATCCGGCATATTTTTGAGCATGTTTCATGTCCACAATGTTTAGGCAACATTTTAGGGCCTTAAATTTGGCTTTGCGGGCCTTAGAAGTGTCGGAAATGGCCTTAAACACGTGCAGGGACTGAAACTGTCATTTTTCAAACATGTTTGCTGATCAGAAGGGCCAGGCGGCCCGCATTGTGTTTGTCTGATCCTGAAGCGGGCCGCGTCCGCATATCAGACCAGATTCAATGTTGTTTTCAGCAAGTTGCAGCTGGTTGATCCACCACCACACATTCTCATATGCTTAGTCAGATGATAAGGATGATATTTAGCCACCACAACTTTACGACAAATGTACGGACAAGATCAAGGCACGTTTTCCATGAAACGATCTTAACGGTGGACCTTTTACTATAAATACCCCACCCCCCATGCTTCATAATCACTAGAATTTTGATCTTAGAAACTCTAAGTTGAAACCATTGTTTCATACCTGAGATTCTCGGATCGAAATTAGCATTCAGGGACCCTTCGTAAGTATTCTTTCGTTCTTTTCCTTATTTTATTGTTTTTCGAGTCCGAAAGTCAAACTTTGTTTGACTTTCAGCGTTGACCAGTAATGGTCAATGCGAAGTTCGTTTGAACTTCGCAACGTGATTGTAATCACGATGGTTATAGTCCCTTGGGACTATGCCTACTGATTACCACGTTGTCTAGGGTCGTAGGGTAAGCGATCTGATAAATCGCTTATACCTCGAACCCGACCCATTTGGTCGATCATTAGGATCCGACCAAACACATTAGGGGACCATAGTAGGTAGGGAATAACCTTCCGAGGTTATACCCTATGGTCACATCGTTTGAGTAGTTGTATGATAGGTAGTTTATATGCCTTAGGTAAATTACCAGAATACCCTTTTCATGTATAATTGGTAATTAAGCATATGTAACCTAATATTTTGTCACATAACTGATTAAATAACATGTTTAGGCATATAACACTTGTCATAGGACTAGTTAGGCGGTCCGAACGCGTTTCACGCGCACGACGCGTTAAAGTAGCATAAGCTTCCTAAACGGGTCGTAATGGGTCGTATACAATTATGTTAGGTTTCAATTAGTATGTAGGCTTTGTTAAACCAAATGACACGAGTCTCTACACTCGTTTGGTTTACGAACCCTCATGCTACCCAATCTTCCGATATAGGTCCGGTTTATTAACTTAGTTACCTATATTAGGTGTCGTTTGATTCCGCGATCTCTAGCATTGTTTGGTTGTTACTCAAGGACTACTGAGCAATCTCAAGTGAGTACATAGACCCCTATTTTACTGTTTTCCAAACGTTTTGGGGTGGAACACATGTGCCTACTTGTTACTTTCATGCTTTTATGTTTTCACATCATATACATACTATGTTCAATAGTACACTTATAGTACATTGTTTTACATGATTTCATTGTTTTTATGCTATGTATGTCCATTACGTGCATACTTAGTACATCGTTTTACATTTACATTTTATGCTATGTATGTCCATTGCGTGCATACTTAGTACATCGTTTTCATCATATGCTTACATTTTGTTATGACATTTGGGTTGTTTACAATGGAACAATACATTCATTAACATTAGCTACGCCGTTCGTTAGTAGGTGGTGGTACCATAGGAATTGACAACTCCCGTTCCGGACATCCCAGGGAAAGGGGATGAAAGGAATGACCGAATTCGATATACATAATTTAGATAAACCTTTAAGTGGTTTAAGGGTTTATCGCCGCAGTCTCAAGGTTTGGATGTATGCATTTTCACAACACCGCATAGATGTTCGTATCAGTATAGCATGCATTTCCACAAAACATAGCTTTGATTTAAACTAAGTTTTACTTCAATACTATGTTCTTGTGCATATGGTTTAGTTGATACATTTCACTAGCCATACATATCATTTTGGTTACATATTACATGATTTACATTGATCATGCAGTTACACAAAACATAGCTTTGATTTAAACCAAGTTTTACTTCAATACTATGTTCTTGTGCATATGGTTTAGTTGATACATTTCACTAGCCATACATATCATTTTGGTTACACATTACATGATTTACATTGATCATGCATTTACACAAAACATAGCTTTGATTTAAACCAAGTTTTACTTCAATACTATGTTCTTGTGCATATGGTTTAGTTGATACATTTCACTAGCCATACATATCATTTTGGTTACACATTACATGGTTTACATTTGACACATAAACACTTTTGACATTGGTTATACATTACATGATTTACATTAGACATGAACATTTTACATTGTTGGTTTGGTTTGAGTAAGTGATTAAGTAACGATGCGTGTGTAATGGTGGATACGCCGCTGGTACTTCCTATATATAAGTGTTTGTATGGTATTACATATCGTAGCGTTATTTGAATCATTTCAGTTTTTGACATATAACATTTTATACAAATAACATACTTTTCACAAGACATTGTTTTACAAAACAACTTATCTTTTACAAACTCATTTTACTTGGTTATTCATTTAACCATACATTATTCTCTTATTTATACATATCATCTGATCTTATCGTTTTTTTAAATGATTTACAAAACAAAGCAAATTACAAGGTTCATGACTAAACATTTTCTCAAACATAAGTCATGAAACCTATTTTCACAAAACCTATGTATCTCACAGGCATTTTTATGCTGACGTACCTATTTTCACATGTGTTTTTCAGGAGCTGTTGCATAAGATGATCAAGATACACATAGGCAGACTTGGGCTTTAGTGACAATAAAAGATGCAAGACTAGTTAATTATGTTGTATTTCTTTGTTTGTTAAGACATTGTAACACTTTTAATCAATAAAACGAAACTCAAATTTCCATGGTTGTGAAACATTAATTATGTTACAACACTCCTCGATGTTTCCGCCACGTTTTGTATGTTCTACGTGGTCGGGGTGTGACAGATTGCACATTCGTAATCATTCAAAAGTTCGACCCATCGATGTTGTCGCATGTTTAACTCCTTTTGCTTGAAGATATGCTCGAGACTCCTGTGATCGGTGTAAATGGTGCACTTGGTACCGTACAGGTAATGTCTCCATATCTTAAGTGCGAAAACAACTGCTCCCAATTCCAAGTCGTGCGTAGTGTAGTTCCTTTCGTGAACTTTAAGTTGGCGCGATGCGTAGGTAATGACCTTGTCACGTTGCATCAACACGCAACCAAGTCCTTGGATGGAAGCGTCGTAATAAACTACAAAATCATCGGTGCCTTCAGGCAATGAGAGAATAGGTGCGCTACAAAGTCTATCTTTTAAGTGCTGGAATGCGGACTCCTGTGCATCACCCCAACGATAGGTGACACCCTTCTAAGTCAGTGAAGTGAGAGGTTGCGCAATCTTCGAAAAATCCTTGATAAACCTTTTGTAATATCCAGCCAAACCCAAGAATTGGCGGATTTCTGTTGGTGTACGGGGTGCAGGCCAGTTCTTGATCGAGTCAACCTTGGATGGATCAACATAAATCCCATCCTTGTTTACCATATGGCCTAGAAAGTGGACTTCGCGAAGCCAGAAGTCACATTTCGAAATCTTGGCATACAACTGCTCTTTTCTAAGGAGTTCCAGAAAAAGCCTCAGGTGTTGCTCGTGTTCCCCCTGACTCTTAGAATAGATCAGGATGTCGTCGATGAATACAATGACAAACTTATCCAGGTAAGGCTTGCACACCCTGTTCATGAGATCCATGAAGACCGCAGGTGCATTCGTTAATCCGAAAGGCATAACTAGAAACTCGTAATGGCCGTAACGAGTTCTGAATGCTGTTTTGGAGATGTCCTCCTCTCGGACTCTCAGCTGATGGTATCCCGATTTCAAATCAATCTTAGAGTAATAGCTCGATCCTTGTAGCTGGTCGAACAAGTCGTCTATACGTGGGAGAGGATAATTGATTCTTCACGGTCACCTTGTTGAGTTCGCGATAGTCAATACACATTCTGAAAGTACCGTCTTTCTTCTTCACAAACAAGACTGGAGCTCCCTAGGGCGATGAGCTAGGACGTATAAAACCCTTTTCCAAGAGTTCTTGTAATTGCGTGGATAGTTCTTCAAGTTCTGATGGAGCTAGATGATAAGGTGCTCGAGCTATGGGCGCTGCTCTAGGAGCTAGCTCGATTTGAAACTCAACTTGGCGATGAGGCGGAAGACCAGGCAATTTCTCCGGAAATACCTCGGGAAAGTCACGTACAATAAGAATGTCTTCAATTCTCTTCTCTTCCATTGATGTGTCAGTAACGAGTGCTAGAATGGCAGTGTGGCCCTTTCGCAAACACTTTTGGGCCTTAAGGAAAGAGATAATGCCTACGACAGCACCACTCTTGTCGCCATGAATCATGAGAGGTTCTTCACCAGAACGAGGAATGCAGACGATTTTCTCCTTGCAAACAATCTCCGCTTGATGATGAGATAGCCAATCCATCCCAATAACGACGTCGAAACTACCAAGTGTTATAGGAATAAGATCGATAGAGAAAGTCTAACCAGCTAAGACGAGGTTACAACCTTTAACTAGGTGTGTGGCTTCAAGACTTTTACAGTTTGCTAGTTCTACCGTGTCTTTGGTGTTCAAAAGTGTTGGAGTGCGCTTAAGCATTTGGCTAGCTTTTAAGGACACATAACTAGTATCGGCACCCGAATCAAATAAAACAGTAATAAAGAAGTCATCCAGAAGAAACTTACCCATCACAACGTTGGGATCGTTCCTTGCATCACCCTGACCTAGCACGAAAACACGTCCTCTGGCACCATTGCCATTATTGTTACCCCCGTTATTGCCTCCATTGTTGTTCCCATTTCCTTGGTTGTTGTTGTTCTGGTTCTGGTTCAGCTGAGGACAGTTCCTCTTAAAGTGGACTTCAGCGCCACACTGAAAGCATCCTTTATTGCCCTGTTGTTGCTGCTGCTGGTGGTTCTGTGGAGCTTGTTGTTGTTGTTAGCGATTCTGATTTACTGGTCGTGCACTCCTGCAATCGTTTGCTTCATGACCAAACTTGTTACACCTCAAACAACGACCCTTGTTGCACTGCCCGCTATGATGCTTGTGGCACCGGTTGCACTTGGGGTGGTTCCCTCGGTATCCACCCTGTCCTTGACTACCGAAAGATTGCTGACCAGGACTCTGGTAGTCATCAGTCTTTCGCTGCTGAGACTGGACTGAAGTAGAACCCTTACTGGAATTCCCATCCCAATTTCACTTGTTATCATTGGGAGCGTCAGTAGTAGTAGCACTAATACGCTTGGGCAGTTTGTTTTGTTCAACTGCTTAATCGGTGAGACGATGGGCCAACTTAATGATTTGCTGAATGGTACCCAGGTTAGCTGAAGTCACGTGACTCTAAATATCTGGTACAAGACCCTTAAGGTACAGCTCAATACGTTTGATGGGAGGGTCTACCATAGTAGGTGTAACACCCCGTGTTTTCAAGTCAAAGTCAAGGTCTAAGTTAACGACCGATTTCACGCAACTTGACTTGTAGAAATTTCTTTATTTAATTCGTATTATGTCGAGTAAGTGTTGTTAATGACAATAATCAATGTGTGTTAATCGTTAATCAATCGGCTTACGACTGTGAATTATAGGAAGTAACAATGCCATAAAGTTAACTAATCAATAATCAAGCTATGCTAATCGAATCGACTTCTGATCGTAACTCGAGCTACGAATTTTTACTTGTTATTATACGTGTGTGTGCCTTACGTGTTACCTGTGCATGTTTATTTATGTTGTGTGGGGATAATCAAGCAAACTCAATCGAAACTCGAAATGCAATCGAACTCGAATCGTGAACGAACTATGATAAATGGTGGAAAGTAGATTATGCGAGATATGAGTGTTTGGGACTGAAAGTAATTTGATTAGGAAACCCTATCGTATCGTACCGCTCGCAATCGAAATCGAAATATCAAAAATCGTCGCGCGAAACACTCGAAAGGTGCGACTGATCGATCAGGCTCCCAGCCGATCGAACAGCCAGCCGAACGGACTGCTGTCTGATCGAACAGCCAGCCGAACGGACTGCTGTCCGATCGAACAGGCTGTCCGATCGAGCTGCCTGGCCGATCGGCCAGCACTTACCCCTTTTGGCATCCTATAAATACCCATGTCATTGTCATTCTTTCCACTTTTGGAAACCTCTGACCGACCAGCACGCTCAGCTCATCTTTTCGCAGATTCCTCTCGATTCCGGTAAGATTTCATCCTAAATCTTGTACTTTCTTGATCTATACACACTCCTACACCTTTCTATCTTTCAAATCTTAACTTCTAACCGTGAAATCATCAAGATTCAAGTGTTCTAGGATGATGTCATCATGGGTTCTTGAAGAACTTCATGTTTTGGCCTCAATCCACCAAGAATGACTTGGATCCAGCCGATTTCCACATAAACAAACAAAGATCTTTCATAAGATCTAAACTTATACTCGGTGAAAAGGATTGGAAGATGGATTTTCCAACTTTCTTTCAACCCTTTCCACTCAATAACTTCAAAACCTGTAGAAACCGGTGGTTGTATGGCTCAAGATCCGGATTCTACCTACGAGGTTAACCGGTTACGGGTTAAACGTTAAACTCCGTTCCGAACAGTCCACCGACTGGATTTGGGTGATTCCTGTCCGACCAGGGGAACCAAGTAAGGACGAGGGATCTATGGTTCTACCCGTTGTCAAAATACCTCAATAAAATGACAAACGAACAGAACAACCAAGTGTTAGACGAAAGGTGTGACAACTCGAAATTTAGAACCTTTCGTTGTATGCTTAAACGTGTGACTAGTTAACTTATGTGATTAATGACAAATGAACCTTTATGTGATTATGTGTTATGTGTGTATGCTTGTATGTATAGTATGCGTATAGGTTTATGTGAGCCGAGAACCAAGAACCCGACTTGAGACCATGTGGTCTCGAGTAAACAGTAACAGTGGGCCGGATGGGCCACGCACCCCATTTAACCCAACCGAAACCCATTAGGGTGCACCATGTGGACAAGTATATAAACCTTAGTGATGGCCATGTTTGCCATTTCTTTGGACAACACACTCACTCTTACACACACACCCTCTCCTACAAACCTTAAACCCTAGAGAATCAAGCATCACCCCTCCTCCTTCATTCTCGGATCAAACCGGTGACCACTAGGACTCGCGGATCGGCTCACACACACACACATTCGGAAGCTTCATACTCACCTTTGAAACCCATCAACCGGTTAGTGTCTTTATGATGTTTGTTGTTGTTAAATGGTAGTATGAATGGTATGATTTAACTAGTTGTATGCTTGATGATGTTGTTGTGAATCGGATGTGTGCGATGTTGATAATCGGCTAACATGTTTTGCTTTCGGAGATGTTACCTAATGAACTCATGATGTCTTGTGGCTAAATGTGATTTAAACCATGGTTGTTAATGTTCATGAAATCGGCTTGCACATGTATGTTAGATAATGTTCATATAAATCGGATTTTATACTCTTGTGTTAAGAACCGAAAGCTTACTATTAGGGTGATTTATTGTGTATGATTGATGCTAGAAACCGAAAATAAGATGAACAAGTTGAATAATCGACATGAACATAACTTAAATATATGAAGAACAACTTGAAGATGATATGAATATGTTATGAATATTTGAATATTGATATGTTTGATCCATTTTTAGTAAATTGCTAGACAAGAAACATGTTTAAGGATTTTGGTTGGATAGTACATTGTGTCATGAAATCAAATTTCCATTGGATAGTACATCTGTGCAGAATCAGCAATGGTTGGGGGTCGAGACCCCTGGTCTCGACTCGAGGCCACCAAAATGTCAACTCGAGATCACCTCGTGACGACTCGAGACCCACGGTTGCGACATAGATTGCGACTCGAGACCACACTTGATCAACACCCAAACATCTTGACTCGAGACCATGTTTGCGAGTCCAGTTGCGACTCGAGACCACTACAGGCATGACCCGAGACTACCTCAGTTGCGACTCGAAACCTTGTGGACTACAACTCGAGACCACACACATGTGCTCGCTGTTTGGACTTGTACCCCGTTTCGGGCTTAAGTGATTGGGCCGGACTTCTGGGCCTAATGCATGGACCTTATACGTTTCTGTTATGTTATTTGGGCTGCCATGAATGATACTTGCATGCAATGTGCTAGCATACGTGTAGAACATACGTGCAATACGTGGTTTGAACCTGACTGGTATGATACAACTATGATAGGACGCGAGTGACCACAATATTGCTTGTTTGACTTTTCTGTGTATCTGCCGAGCAAACCAAGGTGAGTTCACACCCTTTACAAAGCATGGGATTCCCAAGGGTTGGGAATTGGGGTTAAGGAACATGGGTTCCTCGTCCTCCTTGGGTAGGACATCAATGGTTCAGGAATGTAATTCCTCGTCCTCACGGACAGATAACTCGTACTAGACCAAAACTCTATCATGAAGTCCCTCATTTTTATATCGACTTAATCGCCGGGCCAATGGCGAGCGGGTCATTAGTTAGATAGCGCTATTTAGGTCTGACAAACCTCACACCGTGCCGCAGAGGACGGGCGTGAACTAATGGATCTGGGGCACGTCAATGATGATAGACATTGACAGTTTCAGGGCACTTAAACATGACTACAGTCAGCAGTCGATATGGTAACGAGTCTAGTGTATACATGGGGTAGCCCCCACGGCCGAAATGCCAGATAACTAACACGGGGTAGCCCCCACGGCTGGATTGCCAGAGTAACCGGGAATAAACAAGTCACGTTTTAACTATGGGGTAACCCCCACGGCAGGATGCCAGATAAAGGAAACTGTTTTCGAAACAACTTAAAACGAACACCCAACCGTGAACTCACTCAACTTGTTGTTGACTCGTTACTACATGCTTTGCAGGTCCTTAGGTTCTTAGCTGGAGCTTGCATGGAGGAGGATCGTTGTGGGACATGGACGACTGTGTGCCATGTTAAACTTTGAAACAATTAAACTTATGTTTTGATTTAAGACTTATGCTTCCGCTTGCAACTTAACTATGTTTTGTTTGAACACAAATTGTATTGGTTGGATTCTATAACTACTTATATGCTTGTTCAATATGATTGGTGGCTGGATCCTGGTCAGTCACGCCTCCAAGCGGTAGTACTCCGCAGGTGGATTTTGGGGGTGTGACAGATTGGTATCAGAGCCATTGGTTATAGTGAACTTGGTTTTAATAAGGGAAAAGTTTTATTAAAATCAGACTATAACCTGTACAGTGCTCAACGGTCCACAACGACGCCTCACTCTACATGCAAGGCTCGACATTCTAGGTGATATGGTCTGTGTATATTGCCTACTTGTTAGTTATATAGTACATTGCTCATAGTATATTTGGTTAGTATAACTACTGTTGCTCGAACACGTGCGTGCCTGCTCTATCCTATCATTGTGCTTTCACGAACCCCTCTCACTCACGTTCTTCTTGATATGAAGATCATGTCTGGACGCGTTAACCTGACACAAGCCCAGTTGACGGCTCTGATCAACGAACGAGTTGCCGCGGCACTTGCAGCTGCACACGCAGGAGGTATATCCTGCAGTCCGAACTCATTCTAGGATCTTTAGAATCCTACTCTCGTGAACCAACCTTTGTGTTAAACTCTGTCTTTTCTTTCACCCACAATAGGTCAGCATGCTCAGCCACCCGTGTGCACTTTTAAGACTTTCATGGACTGCCGACCAACTACTTTTAGCGGCACTGAAGGAGCAGTAGGTCTCCTACACTGGTTTGAGAAACTAGAATCTGTGTTCGAAATGTGTGAATGCCCTGAGGCACGCAGGGTGAAGTATGCTACCGGTACTCTCGAGGGTTTAGCCCTCACATGGTGGAACGCCCAGGTTCAAATGCTGGGGTTGGTTGCTGCCAACGCCACCCCATGGGTAAATTTTAAAGAGATGATCAAGGAGGAATACTGCAGTCGTGATGAGATTCACAAGCTGGAAGTGGAGTTCTTCAACCTCAAGATGACGGGGTCCGAAATTGAAGCTTATGTGAAAAGGTCGAACGAACTGGCAATTCTGTGTCCTACTATGGTGGATCCTCCCATCAAACGCATCAAACTATTTCTTCAGGGCTTAGTGCCAGAAATCCAAAGTCATGTGACTTCAGCGAACCTCGCCACCTACCAGCAAACTGTTCAGTTGGCTCACCGTCTCACGGACCAGGCGGTGGAGCAGAACAAGTTACCAAAACGCATAGGTGCTGCAACTACTTCTGGTACCTCTAGTGACAACAAGCGGAAATGGGATGGAACTTCAAGTAAGGGTTCGACTTCTGTTCAGTCCCAGTCTCAGCAAAGAAAGACTGATGACTACAAGAGCCCTAATCAGCAATCGTCTGGTGGTCAAAGTCATGGTGGGTACAAAGGAAATCACCCCAAATGCAGTCGTTGCAGCCTGTACCACAGCGGGCCATGCACCAGGGGCAACTGTCATCGGTGCAACAAACCAGGTCACGCTGCAAAGGATTGCAGGAGCTTATACCCCGCCAATCAGAATCGTCAGCAAGCTCAACAGAACCAGCGCCAGCAGCAGCAGCAGGGCGATAACAAAGGGTGCTTTCAGTGTGGAGCTGAAGGCCACTTCAAGAGAGACTGTCCTCAACTGAACAGGAACCAGAACAACAACAACAACAATAACAACAATCAGGGGAATGGTAACAATGGGAACAACAACAACAATGGCGCCAGGGGGCGGGTGTTTGTGATTGGCCAAGGTGAAGCAAGGAATGACCCCAATGTTGTGGCGGGTAAGTTCCTTCTCGATGACTTTTATGTTTCAGTTTTATTTGATTCGGGTGCCGATACTAGCTACATGTCACTAGAAGTTAGTCGAATGCTTAAGCGTATTCCAACACTTTTGAACAACAAGCACACCGTAGAGCTAGCAAATGGTAAGAGTTTAGAAGCCACACACATAGTCAAGGGATGTAAACTTATTCTCGCTGACCAGGCCTTCTCTATCGACCTCATTCCTATTATCTTGGGTAGTTTCGACGTTGTCATTGGGATGGATTGGTTATCCCAACACCGAGCAGAGATTCTTTGCAACGAGAAGGTTGTCCGTATTCCAGGTTCCGGTGGTGAACCTCTCATGATTCATGGCGACAAGAGGAGTGCTGTTGAGAACGTCATTTCTCTCCTTAAGGCCCAAAAGTGCTTGCGAAAGGGCCACACTGCCATTTTGTCTCTCGTTACTGACACCTCAGAAAAAGAGAAGAAGATAGAAGATTTTCCAGTTATACGCGATTATCCAGAGGTATTTCCTGAGGAATTACCTGGTCTTCTGCCCCATCGCCAAGTCGAGTTTCAGATTGAATTAGCTCCTGGAGCTGCACCTATAGCTCGTGCACCTTATCGTTTAGCCCCATCAGAGTTGAAGGAACTCTCTACGCAACTACAAGAGCTCCTGGATAAGGGTTTTATTCGTCCAAGCTCATCGCCCTGGGGAGCCCCAGTACTATTTGTAAAGAAGAAAGACGGTACTTTTAGAATGTGCATCGACTACCGGGAACTCAACAAGGTGACGGTGAAGAATCGTTATCCTCTACCGCGGATTGACGACTTGTTCGACCAGCTGCAGGGGTCGAGCTACTATTCAAAGATCGATTTAAGATCGGGTTACCACCAACTGAGAGTCCGGGAAGAGGACGTCTCCAAAACAGCTTTCAGAACTCGATACGGGCACTATGAGTTTTTGGTCATGCCTTTTGGGATGATAAACGCACCTGCGGTTTTCATGGACTTGATGAACCGAGTGTGCAAGCCTTACCTGGACAAATTCGTTATAGTCTTCATCGACGACATCCTGATCTATTCCAAGAGTCAGGAGGAACACGAGCAGCATCTACGACTTATTCTGGAACTCCTTCGAACAGAACAGCTTTATGCAAAGTTCTCGAAATGCGACTTCTGGCTTCGAGAAGTCCATTTCCTAGGCCACGTGGTAAACAAGGATGGGATCCACGTTGATCCATCCAAGATAGACTCGATTAAGAACTGGCCTGCACCTCGTACACCAAAAGAGATTCGCCAATTCTTGGGATTGGCAGGTTACTACCGGAGGTTCATTAAGGATTTTTCTAAGATTGCCCAGCCTCTCACCTCACTAACGCAGAAGGGCGTTGTTTATCGCTGGGGAAACGCACAGGAGTTGGCATTTCAGCACCTAAAGGATAGACTTTGTAGCGCACCTATCCTTTCCTTGCCGGAAGGCACAGACGACTTTGTGGTTTACTGCGACGCATCAATTCAGGGTCTTGGTTGCGTGTTGATGCAACGAGACAAAGTTATAGCCTACGCCTCACGCCAACTTAAGGTTCATGAAAGGAACTACACTACGCACGATTTAGAGCTGGGAGCTGTTGTTTTTGCACTAAAGTTATGGCGGCATTACCTGTATGGTACCAAGTGCGCGATCTATACCGACCACAGGAGCCTCGAGCATATCTTCAAGCAGAAGGAACTGAACATGCGACAACGACGATGGGTCGAACTACTGAATGACTACGAGTGCTCAATCAGGTATCACCCGGGCAAGGCCAATGTTGTGGCTGACGCCCTCAGCCGGAAGGATACTGCGCCTAAGCGCGTGCGAGCTTTACAACTCACGATCCACTCTAGTCTCCCTTCCCAAATACGAGCTGCTCAGATAGAAGCACTGAAACCAGAGAACGTCAGGGCTGAAGCCCTACGCGGATCGAGGCAACGATTGGAACAGAAGGAAGACGGTGCTTACTACGTAACGAGACGCGTTTGGGTCCCACTCTACGGCAACCTACGAGAGCTTGTGATGGATGAAGCACACAAGTCTCGCTACTCAGTACACCCTGGATCAGATAAGATGTATCATGATATCAAAACTACGTACTGGTGGCCTAGCATGAAGGCCCACATAGCAACCTACGTCAGTAAGTGTTTGACTTGTGCGAGAGTCAAGTCTGAATACCAGAAACCCTCAGGCCTACTCCAACAACCAGAGATACCTCAATGGAAATGGGAGCAAATTTCCATGGATTTTGTTACTAGCCTACCTAGATCCCAGCGCGGAAACGATACTATTTGGGTGATCGTGGATCGACTCACAAAGTCCGCACACTTCTTGGCTATCAAGGAGACGGATAAGTTCTCCACTCTTGCAGAAATATACCTTAAGGAAGTCGTTTCGAGGCACGGGGTGCCCACCTCCATTATCTCGGATCGAGATACACGTTTTACTTCAGAGCTGTGGCAAGCAATGCACAAATCCTTCGGCTCACGATTAGACATGAGCACAGCGTATCACCCTCAGACGGACGGGCAGTCCGAGCGCACTATTCAAACCTTAGAAGACATGCTTCGTGCATGTGTAATCGACTTTGGCAACCGCTGGGAAAAGCATCTGCCACTCGTGGAATTCTCGTACAATAACAGCTACCACACCAGCATTAAAGCTGCTCCGTTTGAGGCATTGTACGGACGTAAATGCCGGTCACCTCTTTGTTGGGCAGAGGTGGGAGATAGTCAGATCACTGGTCCAGAACATGTGGTAGACACAACCGAACAGATTGCTCAAATACGAAAACGCATGGCGGCAGCTCGCGACCGTCAGAAAGTTTACGCCGACATGGGCAGGAAACCGCTTAAGCTCCAGGTTGGGGAGCGGGTACTACTCAAAGTTTCACCCTGGAAGGGTGTGGTTCGTTTTGGAAAACGCGGCAAACTTAACCCACGATACGTTGGACCTTTCGAAGTCATTGAGAAAATAGGCAGGGTGGCCTACAGACTGAACTTACCAGCAGAACTCGGTGCAGTTCACAACGTTTTTCACGTGTCGAATCTGAAGAAGTGTCTGTCAGATGAGACCCACGCAGTTCCTCTGAAGGAACTCACTATCGACGAGCAGTTACGATTCGTCGAGGAACCAGTTGAAATCACGGACCGGGATGTTAAGGTCCTCAAGAGCACTAGAATACCTCTCGTTCGAGTTCGTTGGAACTCACGTCGCGGCCCAGAGTTCACCTGGGAGCGCGAAGATCAGATGAAACAAAAGTATCCCCAACTGTTCGCAAACAGTACACCCACTACTGAGGCCGAAGCTACGGAATTTCGGGACGAAATTCCAGATCAACGGGGGGTGGATGTGACACCCCAGGAAAACCGGGAACACCATACAACTTAACTAGCTTCCTCAGTGAGTGCCTACCAAATTTCGGGACGAAATTTCTTTCAACTTGGGGATGATGTGACAACTCGAAATTTAGAACCTTTCGTTGTATGCTTAAACGTGTGACTAGTTAACTTATGTGATTAATGACAAATGAACCTTTATGTGATTATGTGTTATGTGTGTATGCTTGTATGTATAGTATGCGTATAGGTTTATGTGAGCCGAGAACCAAGAACCCGACTCGAGACCATGTGGTCTCGAGTAAACAGTAACAGTGGGCCGGATGGGCCACGCACCCCATTTAACCCAACCGAAACCCATTAGGGTGCACCATGTGGACAAGTATATAAACCTTAGTGATGGCCATGTTTGCCATTTCTTTGGACAACACACTCACTCTCACACACACACCCTCTCCTACAAACCTTAAACCCTAGAGAATCAAGCATCACCCCTCCTCCTTCATTCTTGGATCAAACCGGTGACCACTAGGACTCGCGGATCGGCTCACACACACACACATTCGGAAGCTTCATACTCACCTTTGAAACCCATCAACCGGTTAGTGTCTTTATGATGTTTGTTGTTGTTAAATGGTAGTATGAATGGTATGATTTAACTAGTTGTATGCTTGATGATGTTGTTGTGAATCGGATGTGTGCGATGTTGATAATCGGCTAACATGTTTTGCTTTCGGAGATGTTACCTAATGAACTCATGATGTCTTGTGGCTAAATGTGATTTAAACCATGGTTGTTAATGTTCATGAAATCGGCTTGCACATGTATGTTAGATAATGTTCATATAAATCGGATTTTATACTCTTGTGTTAAGAACCGAAAGCTTACTATTAGGGTGATTTATTGTGTATGATTGATGCTAGAAACCGAAAATAAGATGAACAAGTTGAATAATCGACATGAACATAACTTAAATATATGAAGAACAACTTGAAGATGATATGAATATGTTATGAATATTTGAATATTGATATGTTTGATCCATTTTTAGTAAATTGCTAGACAAGAAACATGTTTAAGGATTTTGGTTGGATAGTACATTGTGTCATGAAATCAAATTTCCATTGGATAGTACATCTGTGCAGAATCAGCAATGGTTGGGGGTCGAGACCCCTGGTCTCGACTCGAGGCCACCAAAATGTCAACTCGAGATCACCTCGTGACAACTCGAGACCCACGGTTGCGATATAGATTGCGACTCGAGACCACACTTGATCAACACCCAAACATCTTGACTCGAGACCATGTTTGCGAGTCCAGTTGCGACTCGAGACCACTACAGGCATGACCCGAGACTACCTCAGTTGCGACTCGAAACCTTGTGGACTACAACTCGAGACCGCACAGTCTCGAGTAGAGACCGCACAGTCTCGACTCGAGACCACACACATGTGCTCGCTGTTTGGACTTGTACCTCGTTTCGGGCTTAAGTGATTGGGCCGGACTTCTGGGCCTAATGCATGGACCTTATACGTTTCTGTTATGTTATTTGGGCTGCCATGAATGAGACTTGCATGCAATGTGCTAGCATACGTGTAGAACATACGTGCAATACGTGGTTTGAACCTGACTGGTATGATACAACTATGATAGGACGCGAGTGACCACAATATTGCTTGTTTGACTTTTCTGTGTATCTGCCGAGCAAACCAAGGTGAGTTCACACCCTTTACAAAGCATGGGATTCCCAGGGGTTGGGAATTGGGGTTAAGGAACATGGGTTCCTCGTCCTCCTTGGGTAGGACATCAATGGTTCAGGAATGTAATTCCTCGTCCTCACGGACAGATAACTCGTACTAGACCAAAACTCTATCATGAAGTCCCTCATTTTTATATCGACTTAATCGCCGGGCCAATGGCGAGCGGGTCATTAGTTAGATAGCGCTATTTAGGTCTGACAAACCTCACACCGTGCCGCAGAGGACGGGCGTGAACTAATGGATCTGGGGCACGTCAATGATGATAGACATTGACAGTTTCAGGGCACTTAAACATGACTACAGTCAGCAGTCGATATGGTAACGAGTCTAGTGTATACATGGGGTAGCCCCCACGGCCGAAATGCCAGATAACTAACACGGGGTAGCCCCCACGGCTGGATTGCCAGAGTAACCGGGAATAAACAAGTCACGTTTTAACTATGGGGTAACCCCCACGGCAGGATGACAGATAAAGGAAACTGTTTTTGAAACAACTTAAAACGAACACCCAACCGTGAACTCACTCAACTTGTTGTTGACTCGTTACTACATGCTTTGCAGGTCCTTAGGTTCTTAGCTGGAGCTTGCATGGAGGAGGATCGTTGTGGGACATGGACGACTGTGTGCCATGTTAAACTTTGAAACAATTAAACTTATGTTTTGATTTAAGACTTGTGCTTCCGCTTGCAACTTAACTATGTTTTGTTTGAACACCAATTGTATTGGTTGGATTCTATAACTACTTATATGCTTGTTCAATATGATTGGTGGCTGGATCCTGGTCAGTCACGCCTCCAAGCGGTAGTACTCCGCAGGTGGATTTTGGGGGTGTGACAAAAGGGCTGATCAGGTCAGGAAGCTGACCGATCGGACTGCTGTCCGAACGGACAGCCAGCCGATCGGATAGTCAGCCGATCGACCGACCGGCCAGCCGATCGGTTAACCCATGGTCCCACACAATCAACTAACCTATTTTGAAGACTAGTATTGAACGAACTGTCGTTCGATCGAACACCTGTCCGATCGGATTACTCTTCGGATCATGAGATACTATGCTTCAATACTTAATCGATTTTTCGACGTGTTCAATGCACTAGAAGTGCCACCCAATCGAACAGCCGTCCGATCAGGTGACACCCTGTTGTCCGATCGAACAACAGTTGTGTTATTCGATCGATCAACTATCCGATCCATTTCACCATACTTTACATTTCATTCAAGGTCTTTGACTAGTTGACATGTCTGATCGAACACCTGTCCGATCAAACATCTGTCCGATCCAAAGACTAAACATTGCAATTCATTTGAATGCCTAACTGATCGGGTTGCCGGCCGATCGAACTGTCGTCCGATCGACCGACCTGAAAAGTAAAGGTACTTCAAAGTTTTCAAATACTACAACGAAAACTTCAAAAGTCAAGCCATCATACACAAACACATACTTCTTATAGGAAGAAACAATCCACTCGAACAGCCATCCGATCGGCCTACCGACCGACTGGACAGCGGACCGAACGAACTGTCAACCGAACGGTCAGCCGTCCGATCGAACTACCGTCCGATCGACCAGCTGTCCGACCCTCCAACACTTGTTTTCCGTTTTACGCTTCACTTATCGTTATGCTACTCAATCTATTCAGGCTAACCCTACTTGCTAAGCGCTCCCTTCAATCCATTAATCGCTGTGAGTATACTCGATCCCTTTTTGCTTTAAGCACTTTTGGGTGTTACATACGTTACGAATATTCAAACTACAACTATCACACTACTCAAACTATTTGAACGCTAACCATTAATGCATGTTATACGTGGCTTATGAATGCTTGTTTGTTATGTTTACACATGGAATGCTGTCTACCTGCCTTAGCAACGATAGTACTATAGTTTGGACTCAGCACCCATTCACACGGGGGTTATTAAGGATCTTTTACTTGCATGGGTTACGGTGGTAATCATGTATTGCGAACTACCTCGGGCAGTCAACCCGCAGTCATTGGTATCGATGGATCTATGTCGATAACTAACGTGCTTCATTTCACTATGCGTACGTGCTGGTTATGCGTAAACAAATTCGAACTCTATATGCTATTATCAATTGTATGCTCACCTTTACATTATATGTATTGACTTTTATTTTAACGTATGTGACAGGTGCTTAGGACGCACACTTGGTAGGAATTTGAAGCTAGAATAAAGCTTTAGAGCCCAACAAATAGTTGTCTGTAGTGGTCAAACTAAGGGTCTCTAGAAGCAGATAAACAATTGCTGCCTATTTAAATCTGAGTTGTCGGAACAGAATATTTGACTGGATATATGTCTGTAATAATTATTTTGCTGTTTAAGATACGGTATGGGACGTATTATTTAAATTGAATAGTATTGATAATTGTTATGGAAACTTCTGGACAATCTGTTTCGCTCAGTGCCGCGCCCCGATGATTCCGCCATCGGTTGGGGTGTGACAGATTGGTATCAGAGCCATAACTATAGGGAATTAGGCAAGACTCGACCTAGTCCAGGTCGAAGTCTTAGATGTGACAACCCTCAAAATCCCATGTATTCCGTACAATTTATTAAACGATAATTAAAGTGCTTGATGACTGTGCTGAATCATTTAACTGCTCTCTGATTTCTGTGTTATACTTACATGTGCGTGTTAGCATACTAATAGTATACATAAAAGTTACTAAAAAGTCCGGTATGTTTTCCTATGTGTTAGGAATAAATTGCGTTACAAAAATATATAAATAAGACGCCTTACGGAACAATTAAACAATTTAACGGAACAGTGTCCGACCGAACAACCGGACATTACCCGGGACACCAAATATTTGTCAAACACATTAATTAATTTTTGTTGAGCTAGTCATGGTCCCCGTATACCATAACACCCCCTAAAAACATTATAACTAGCATATACCATCACATTACTTACTTTCTAACTAGTAATTGCACCTTAGTTGGAAAAATGTTTCCCTTTACCCCCCCCCCCCTGGCTGAAATCGGTTCACAAGTGGGACCCCCACAACATTTTTGCCATACTCCATATCTTCCAACTTGATTTAATCTCAATATTTTATATGGATGATTGCTTGTGGATCTTGCTATAATATGTGGGTGATCTATATGAAGCAAGGTCTAGATCATAACCATCATTCCACCAAGATCTCTCTCTCCTCACTACTCTCTCTCTTTCGGTCATCCCCCAAACCGAACCCACTCCCCACCATTTCATCATCTATCTCCTCCATTAACAAGTTCATTCCAAGCTTGAAGTGAGCCATGGAAGGTGCATCTTGAAGGAGCTTGTTTCAAGACTTTTCACCATCTTTTCTTACCAACTTTACACTAGATTCATCTCTAGCTATAAGCTAGTAGTAATTCCTTTGTTACACTCTTGTTAATCTTGTTTAATCTCGTTTCTATGATCAAAGGGTGTAGTATGTTTAAAATTACTAAAATGTCAAGAACAAATAGATAAATATAAAAGTTTACTTATGATTGATACATAAAGATGAAAACTTGTTGGTTTAAGGGTGGTTAATGTATATATGATGTTTGATCGTCAAACTTTTGATAAACCCGTTGTTCGGATACTTGTTAATACGTTTTAGTAACATTTAAACCACAAAACAGCAAGCTGAGTAATGATTTCAGCCGACTTCATCAGGCTGTAAACGGGCCATAACTTAACAAAAAATGTATTTTCTGAAGCCTAGATTTATGTGTTATAAAATACGGTTCTAATGGCACTAGAATCGTAATTTTTGGACTTCGTTTACTATTTTTAAAGAACCGATTCGTAACAGCAGCTTAGGCTGAGTTTTTACAGCAATAAATGAGTATTGTATTTTCTGTTGTAACCAGAGTTTTGTGATGAATCAGACCATGAAATTTCTACAGTAGATGGAAACCGATGCATTTGTAATTACCCCACTGGAATTTCGTAAATCGGACACTCGATGAATTTTTAATAAATTGTTCCGTGGACTGTGGTCAGAAATACATAAATCTGAGTTCAGTCCGGAATATGAATTTTTATAAAGTATTGGTAGTGAACCAGACCCCGATATTTTTACACAATAAAATATGGAACGTTTAAGACATCCTGTAAAAATTTGGGAATTTTTGGAATAATTTAACTATTTTATTAAAATGTCCGAAAACAGCCGGTTTTGAATATAAATACTGAATTGAGATAAGTTGTGACTTGCGTGTCTAAATGTCGAGTATGCTATCCGTGAATAATCTAACATGTTATTTGTGTTACGTGCAATATCTTATGTTTGTTTATGTGTGGGGAATGGATGGGAAGTTTATATGGGCATAAATCGTTAAAGTGTGTACATGTTATGTGGACGAAGTAATGTGCAAATAAACCATACGTAGGATACGTGTTATGTCACACCCCGACCACGTGTAACATACAAAACGTGGCGGAAAACGTCGGGGAGTGTTGTAACAGAATTAATTGTTTCACAACCATGGCATACAGAGTTATATTTTATTTATTTAACAAGAGTGTTACATTGTCTTAAACAGGAAACAAATAGTTTATAACATAATTAAACAAGTCTATCTCCATTTTTAGTCTCTAAGGCACAGGTCCGCCCTAGTGTCACGATCATCATCCTACGGAAAAGCTCCTGAAAACACATGTGAAAATAGGTACGTCAGCATAAAAATGCCTGTGAGATACATAGGTTTGTGAAAATAAGGTTCATGACTTATGTTTAAGAAAATGCTTAGTCATGAACCCCGTACTTTGCTTTGTCTTGTAAATCATTTGAAAAACGATAAGATCAGATGATATGTATAAATAAATGTAAGGTTAAATGAATAACCAAGAAAAAATGAGTTTGTATAAAATAAGTTGTTTTATAAATCAATGTCTTGTGAAGATAAGTTGTTTATGTAAAACGTAATATGTCAAATATTGAAATGATTTAAGTAACGCTACGACATGTAATATCATACAAACACTTGTTTATAGGAAGTACCAGCGGCGTATCCACCATGTTTGTATCATATTACACACGCCTCGTTACTCAAATCGCTTACTCAAACCAACCATCAATGTAAATTGTTTATGTACAAATGAATTGTCATGTGTTAATGTGTAAACCATATCGAGACGTTTATGTCCAATGTAAACCACTAAATGTGTATATCACTGTCAAAATGTTTATGTTTAATGTAGATCATGTAATGTGTAACCAGAAATGTCATGTATGGTAAGTGAAATGTATCAACTAAACCATATGTAAAATGCACAACAACAAGGTATTGAAGTAAAACATAGTTTAAATCAAAGTTATGTTTTGTGTAACAAATGCATGCTATACTGATACAAACATTTATGCGGTATTGTGAAAATGCATACATCCAAGCCTTGAGACTGTGGCGATAAACCCTTAAACAAATTAAAGGTTTATCTAAGTTATGTATATCGAATTCGGTCATTCCTTCCAATCCAAACAAACCCAGGATTTCAGGAACGGGAGTTGTCAATTCCTATGGTACCACTACCTACTAACGAACGGCGTGATCAATGTTAATGAATGTATTGTTCCATGTTAAACAAATCAAATGTCATACCCAAAATGTAAGCATGTGAAAACGATGCACTAAGTATGTAATCAAATGAACATACATAGCGTGAAATGTAATGTAAAACGATGTACTAAGTAATGCACACAACGGGCACACATAGCATGAAATGTAATGTAAAACGATGTACTAAGTAATGCACACAATGGGCACACATAGCATGAAATGTAATGTAAAACGATGTACTAAGTATGAACACAATGGACATACATAGCATGAAATGTAATGTAAAACAATGTACTAAGTACGCACACAATGGGCATACATAGCATAAAATGTAATGAAAAATGATGTACTATAATGTACTAACGAACATAGCAGATATATGATGTCAAAGCAGGAAAGCATGAAAGTAACAAGTAGGCACATGTGTTCCACCCCAAAATGTTTGGAAAACAGTAAAAGAGGGGTCTATGTACTCACATGAGATTACTCAGTAGTCCTGGAGTGACAATCAAATAATGATAGAGATCTCGGAATCAAACGGCACCTAATAGGTAACTATGTTAATAAACCGGACCTAAATCGGAAGATCGGGTAGTATGAGGGTTCGTAAACCAAACGAGTGTGGAGACTCGTGTAATATGGTTTAACAAAGCCTACATACTAATTGAAACCTAACATGAAATGCTTACGACCCATTACGACCCGTTTAGGTAGCTTATGCTACTTTAACGTGTCGTTCGCGTGAAACGCGTTTGGACCGTCTAACTAGCCCTATGACAAGTGTTATATGCCTAAACATGTTACATAATCAGTTATGTGACAAAAGTTTAGGTTACATATGCTTAATTACCAATTATACATGAAAAGGGTATTCTGGTAATTTACCTAAGGCATATAAACTACCTATCATACAACTATTCAAACGAAGCGACCATAGGGTATAACCTCGGAAGGTTATTCCCTACCTACTATGGTCACCTAATGTGTTTGTTCGGATCCTAATGATCGACCAAATAGGTCGGGTTCGAGGTATAAGCGATTTATTAGATCGCTTACCCTACGACCCTAGACAACGTGGTAATCAGTAGGCATAGTCCCAAGGGACTATAACCAACGTGATTACACTCACATTGCGAAGTTCAAACGAACTTCGCATTGACCATAAACTGGTCAATGCAGAAAGTCAAACAAAGTTTGACTTTCAGACTCGAAAAGACTCGAAAAGCAATAAAAGAACGAAAGAATACTTACGAAGGGTCCCCGAATGCTAATCTCGATTCAAGAATCTCAGGTATGAAACAATGGTTTCAACTTAGAGTTTCTCAAATCAAAATTCTAGTGAGTTTAGCAATGGATGGCATGGGGTATTTATAGTGTTTCCCGAACCGTTAGGATCGTTTCTTGGAAAACGTGATTCGATCTTGGCCATACACTTGCACCCATGGTATTGTAATACCATGTGCATAAAAAACCAGCCCATAGTATTGAGAAAAACCATGTGCAAGGTTGGAACGGACCAGATTCGATGTTTCTGCATGTTTTCTGCTGTCAGAGGGCTCATGCGGCCCGCTTCAGGATCAGGCAAAGCTCAGACGGGCCGCCTGGAGCTTCTGATCAGAAAACAAGTTTGCTGAAATTACAGTTTTGGTCCCTGCACGTGTTTAAGGCCATTTCCGACACTTCTAAGGCCCGTAAAGCCAACTTTAAGGCCCTAAAATGATGCCTAAACATTGTGGACATGAAACATGCTCAAAAATATGCCGGATGTTGGTTCGTTTGGCCGTACGATCGCGATGTTCGCTTAATTACGACGGAATGCGCATAAGCGCGAAAAACGATCCAAATGACGCAACGAATGGATTTTTCTTATGCCAAACACTAAAATAAAATATTTTAGTGCTTACATAAATTTTTGGATGTCCGGGTGTATTCAGAACGTAAGTTATGCGCGAAAGTGCAAACTTGTGCACTTTTTGACACTTTTAGTCCCTGAATGACCCAAAAGTTTGTTTTAGCATACCGAACCCCTAAAAGCCTATTTCTAAGCTATGTAAAGGATATTTATGGTATGTTTAACTTATGGTCATGTTCCGGAATGTCTGTTACAGTTCAAATTGGCATACTTTCACAGTTTGTCAAGTTTAGTCCCTGTAAGCGAATTAACTTGTTTTTGCCACACCAAAGCCTTTAAAACTTATTTCTAAGTTATGTAAAGGTTATTTAAGGTATGTTAAGTATATGTTGATGTTCCGGAGTATTTTTCGCATTAAACTGATTACGTTTACGCATCAGTTTGCGTATAACTCTCCAGAAAGCGATGTAGAGTTTGAAATTGGATAAAAGTCAAAACATGAAAAATGTAAAACACAACCAAACAAACATTGGGATCAAATAACATTGTTTTTTTGATAACCGAACTGTTCACAAAGATTACAAGCACAGTTGTTACATGTTATACATGAGAAACTGATTGTTATCCGTACCTTATTAGGACGTGATTGACCGGCCTTGACTGTTAACCATATTTGAGAACCTAACCGAGCAAACCGAGGTGAGTTCACACTCTTTCTAAGGCATGGGATTCCCAGGGGTTGGGAATGGGATTGAATAACTACTTGTACTATCATTACTATTAAACTACTTTTTACTGTCCTCGGATCGAAGGGCAGGTACGTAAAACCTACGTACACTCATACTTACTACTGTCCTCGGATTGAAGGGCACGTACGTAAAGCCTACGTACACGACCATAAGACCATCAACTCTATCAATTGAAGCCCCTCATTTATCGACTTAATCGCCGAGGCCTATGGCGAGCGGGTCATTAGTTAATAGCGCTATTAGGTTTAACAAACCTCACACCGTGCCAGTCGGACGGGCGTGTACTAATGGACTATGGGCAAAGGGTCAATGCTGATAGACATTGACTTAGGGCACCTCTTGTATTTTTCGTAGCAGTCGATACGCGTGGTCTAGTAACACATGGGAAACCCCCACTAATCTTCGCAAACATGTCAGAAAGACTGCGATGCAAACTTATACGATACATGGTTTTCAAAACGAACAGATGATTTACGGAACGAATGCTATAACTAAACAACCAATTGTGAATTCACTCAACTTTGTTGTTGACTCGTTGTTACATGCCTTACAGGTCGCTAAATATTTGGAGCTTGCACGAGGAAGGAGTCGTTGTGGTGTGCGGACGGTTATGTCCAGTGTTTAATGTTTAAAACATTATGAACTTATTAAACCTATGTGTTGGACTTTAAACTTATGAACTACGAACTTATGTTTTGAACTTTACGTTTATGCTTCCGCTATCTAAATTAAAAACTTGGTTAACTAGCTTTTGGTCACCAATCGTATTGTGGTTGTCCTTATTTACTTAAGTACATTGTTCAGTATGATTGGTGGCTCGATCCTGGTCACGTCACGCCTCCAAGCGGTGGTACTCCGCATGGTGGATTTTGGGGGTGTGACAGATTGGTATCAGAGCCATTGGTTATAGTGAACTTGGTTTTAAAAAAGGAAAAGCTTTTTGATAAAACCAGACTATAACCTGTACAGTGCTCAACGATCCACAATGACGCTTCGCTCCACGTGCAAGACTCGACACCATAAGTGGTATGATTTATGTTATATTGTCGGTTAGATAGTTCTCACTGTGCATTAGATAATGTGATAATTGCTATTTGAACCATGCGTGCTTACTCTCTACTATCGTCCCACTCTTACGCACTTTCGCGACACTTTTCTCACCTACGTTATTTCGTTGTGAAGATCATGGGTGGATGTTTGAACCTAACTCAAGCCCAGCTGACGGCTTTGATCAACAAACGAGTTGCTGAGGCACTCGCAGCTGTCCCTGCAGGAGGTATAACCTGCCATATCAACTCACCTTAGGATGTTTAGATCCTACCTTCGCAAACCAACCCTCGTGCTTAACTTTATCTTTTATTCTCGCGCAACAGGTCAACATGCTCAGCCTCCTGTGTGCACGTTCAAGACGTTCATAGACTGCCGACCTACCACTTTCAGTGGCACCGAAGGAGCAGTGGGCCTTCTTCACTGGTTTGAAAAGGTTGAGTCAGTTTTCGAGATGTGCGAATGCCCCGATGACCGTAGGGTGAAATATGCTACCGGAACACTTGAAGGGGCTGCGTTAACCTGGTGGAAGGCGCAGGCTCAACTACTAGGACTGGCAGTTGCTAATGCCACACCCTGGAATGGTTTTAAAGAGCTGATCAAGGAGGAGTACTGTAGTCGGGATGACATCCACAAGCTAGAAGTGGAATTTTACAATATGAAAATGACGGGGTCTGAGATTGAGGCGTATACTAAGAGGTCAAACGAGCTGGCCATCCTGTGTCCAACTATGGTGGACCCTCCCATAAAACGTATTGAGCTGTACCTCAAGGGCCTAGTACCAGAGATTCAAAGTCATGTAACTTCAGCCAACCTGGGTACCATTCAGCAAATTATCAAGTTGGCTCATCGTCTCACCGACCAGGCGGTGGAGCAAAACAGGCTACCCAAACGTATTAGTGCCACAGCTACTTCTGATGCACCTACCGACAACAAGCGAAAATGGGATGGAAACTCCAGTAAGGGTTCTGCTTCGGTTCAGTCTCAGCAGAGAAAGACTGATGGCTACCAGAGTCCTGGTCAGCAATCCTCCGGTAATCAAGGACATGGTGGGTACCGAGGAAACCACCCAAAGTGCAACAAATGTAACAGACACCATAGTGGTCAATGCAACAAAGGACGTTGTTAGAGGTGTCTTAAGATGGGTCATGAAGCCAAGGATTGCAGGAGCTCACGGCCTGCAAATCAGAATCGCCAGCAGCAACAGCAAGCACCGCAGAATTAGCAACAGCAACAGGGCAACAGGGGATGCTTTCAGTGTGGTGCTGAAGGCCACTTTAAGAAGAACTGTCCCCAGCTTAACCAGAATCAGAACAACAACAACAACCAGGGAAACGGGAACAACAATGGAGGCAACAACGGGGGTAACAACAATGGTAATGGAGCAAGGGGTCGTGCTTTCGTGATTGGTCAGGGTGACGCAAGGAACGATCCCAACGTTGTGATGGGTAAGTTTCTTCTGGATGACTTCTTTGTTACTGTCTTATTTGATTCGGGTGCCGACACCAGTTATGTGTCTCTAAAAGTTAGTCAAATGCTTAAACGTACCCCAACACTTTTGAACACCAAACACGCGGTAGAGCTAGCAAATGGTAAAAGTCTTGAAGCCACACACGTAGTTAAAGGTTGTAACCTGGTCTTAGATGGTCAGATTTTCCCTATCGATCTTATTCCTATCACACTTGGTAGTTTCGACGTTGTTATTGGGATGGATTGGCTATCTCATCATCAAGCGGAGATTGTTTGCAAGGAGAAAATCGTCCGCATTCCTCGTTCTGATAAAGAACCCATCGTGATTCGTGGCGACAAGAGTGGTGTTGTCGAAGGCATCATCTCTTTCCTTAAGGCCCAGAAATGTTTGCGAAAGGGCCACACTGCCATTCTGGCACTCGTTACTGACATATCCACGGAAGAGAAGAGAATTGAAGGCATTCCTATAGTACGCGATTTTCCCGAGGTATTTCCTGAGGAATTACCTGGTCTTCCGCCTCACCGCCAAGTTGAATTCCAAATCGAGCTAGCTCCTGGAGCAGCACCAGTAGCTCGAGCACCATATCGTCTAGCTCCATCAGAACTCAAAGAACTGTCCACACAACTACAAGAACTCTTGGAAAAGGGTTTATACGTCCTAGCTCTTCGCCCTGGGGAGCTCCAGTCTTGTTCGTAAAGAAGAAAGATGGTACCTTCAGAATGTGTATTGACTACCGCGAACTCAACAAGGTGACTGTGAAGAATTGTTATCCTCTTCCACGTATTGACGACTTGTTCGACCAGTTGCAAGGGTCGAGCTATTACTCCAAGATTGACTTGAGATCGGGATACCATCAGCTGAGGGTCCGAGATGAGGACGTCTCCAAAACAGCATTCAGAACTCGTTACGGCCATTACGAGTTTCTGGTTATGCCATTCGGGCTGACGAATGCACCAGCGGTCTTCATGGATCTCATGAACCGAGTGTGCAAGCCTTACCTGGATAAGTTCGTTATTGTGTTCATCGACGATATCCTGATCTATTCTAAGAGTCAGGAGGAACACGAGCAGCATCTACGACTTATGCTTGAACTTCTTCGAAAAGAGCAATTGTATGCCAAGTTCTCAAAATGTGACTTCTGGCTTCGCGAAGTCCACTTTCTAGGCCATGTGGTAAACAAGGATGGGATTCATGTTGATCCATCCAAGGTTGACTCAATCAAGAACTGGCCTGCACCCCGCACACCAAAAGAAATCCGCCAATTCTTGGGTTTGGCAGGATATTACAGAAGGTTTATCAAAGACTTCTCCAAGATTGCGCAACCTCTCACTTCACTGACTCAGAAGGGTGTCATCTATCGTTGGGGTGATGCACAAGAGTCCGCATTTCAACATCTAAAGGATAGACTTTGTAGCGCGCCTATCCTCTCATTGCCCGAAGGCACCGATGATTTCGTGGTTTATTGCGACGCTTCCATCCAAGGACTGGGTTGCGTATTGATGCAACGTGACAAGGTCATTGCCTACGCATCGCGCCAACTTAAAGTTCACGAAAGAAACTACACTACTCACGATCTGGAGTTGGGAGCAGTTGTATTCGCGCTTAAGATATGGAGACATTACCTGTACGGTACCAAGTGCACCATTTACACCGATCACAGGAGTCTCGAGCATATCTTCAAGCAAAAGGAGTTAAACATGCGTCAACGCCGATGGGTTGAGCTCTTGAACGATTATGAATGCGCAATCAAGTATCATCCGGGTAAAGCCAATGGTGTGGCCGACGCCCTCAGTCGAAAGGATACCATACCTAAGCGTGTACGTGCTTTACAGCTTACCATCCAATCCAACCTTCCCGCTCAAATTCGAGATGCCCAGGTCGAAGCATTGAAAGCAGAAAACATCAGGGCTGAATCCTTACGAGGATAGAGGCAACGGCTAGAACAAAAGGAAGACGACGCCTACTATGTAACAGGGCGTATTTGGGTTCCACTCTATGGCAACTTACGCGAGCTTGTGATGGATGAAGCACATAAGTCTCGTTATTCAGTACATCCTGGTTCGGATAAGATGTACCATGACTTAAAGACCACATACTGGTGGCCTGGCATGAGAGCCCACATAGCAACCTACGTCAGCAAGTGCTTGACTTGTGCGAGAGTCAAGTCTGAATATCAGAAACCATCAGGCCTACTTCAACAACCGGAGATCCCGAAATGGAAATGGGAGCAAATTTCCATGGAATTCGTTACCGGCCTGCCCAGATCTCAACGCGGAAACGATACCATTTGGGTGATCGTAGATCGACTAACCAAGTCTGCACATTTTCTGGCTATCAAAGAAACGGATAAGTTTTCTACTCTTGCAGACATTTACCTAAAGGAAGTGGTATCAAGGCACGGAGTGCCAACCTCTATTATATCTGATCGTGACGCACGTTTTACTTCTGAACTGTGGCAAGCAATGCACAAGTCCTTTGGCTCACGTTTAGATATGAGCACCGCTTATCACCCACAGACGGATGGGCAATCTGAACGCACCATCCAAACCCTTGAAGACTGAACGCACCATCCAAACCCTTGAAGACATGCTTAGGGCATGTGTAATCGATTTTGGTAATGGCTGGGAAAGGCACCTCCCGCTAGTGGAGTTTTCGTACAACAACAGCTACCACACCAGCATCCAAGCCGCTCCGTTTGAGGCATTGTACGGACGCAAATGCCGATCACCTCTCTGTTGGGCAGAAGTTGGTGACAGCCAAATCACGGGCCCAAAACTTGTGGTAGATACCACCAAGAAAATTGTTCAGATACGACAGCGAATGGCGGCAGCTCGTGACCGTCAGAAAAGCTATGCTGATAAGGGAAGAAAACCACTCGAGCTCCAGGTTGGGGATCGAGTGCTACTCAAAGTCTCACCTTGGAAAGGTGTAGTTCGCTTTGGCAAACGAGGTAAACTCAATCCGCGTTATGTCGGACCATTCGAAGTCATTGAGAAAATTGGCAAAGTCGCCTACAGGTTGAATCTACCTGAAGAACTCAGCGGAGTTCACAATGTTTTCCATGTGTCGAATCTGAAGAAGTGTCTGTCAGATGAGACCCTCATAGTTCCTCTGAAGGAACTCACTATCGACGACCAGCTGCGATTCGTCGAGGAACCTGTAGAAATTACTGATCGAGATGTTAAGATCCTCAAGCATACCAGGATACCTCTGGTCCGAGTTCGTTGGAATGCTCGTCGTGGCCCAGAGTATACCTGGGAACGAGAAGACCAAATGAAACTCAAGTATCCCCAACTGTTTAAGAAAAACGCAACCACTACTGAGGCTGAAGCTACTGCAGAATTTCGGGACGAAATTCCAAATCAACGGGGGGGTGATGTGACACCCCAGGAAAACCAGGAAAACAACGCAACTTAACTAGCTTCCTCAGTAACCACGCGCTAAATTTCGGGACGAAATTCTCTTAACAGGGGGAGAATGTGACAACCCTCAAAATCCCATGTATTCCGTACAATTTATTAAACGATAATTAAAGTGCTTGATGACTGTGCTGAATCATTTAACTGCTCTCTGATTTCTGTGTTATACTTACATGTGCGTGTTAGCATACTAATAGTATACAGAAAAGTTACTAAAAAGTCCGGTATGTTTTCCTATGTGTTAGGAATAAATTGCGATACAAAAATATATAAATAAGACGCCTTACGGAACAATTAAACAATTTAACGGAACAGTGTCCGACCGAACAACCGGACATTACCCGGGACACCAAATATTTGTCAAACACATTAATTAATTTTTTTTGAGCTAGTCATGGTCCCCGTATACCATAACACCCCCTAAAAACATTATAACTAGCATATACCATCACATTACTTACTTTCTAACTAGTAATTGCACCTTAGTTGGAAAAATGTTTCCCTTTACCCCCCCCCCCCCTGGCTGAAATCGGTTCACAAGTGGGACCCCCACAACATTTTTTTCATACTCCATATCTTCCAACTTGATTTAATCTCAATATTTTATATGGATGATTGCTTGTGGATCTTGCTATAATATGTGGGTGATCTATATGAAGCAAGGTCTAGATCATAACCATCATTCCACCAAGATCTCTCTCTCTCCTCACTACTCTCTCTCTTTCGGTCATCCCCCAAACCGAACCCACTCCCCACCATTTCATCATCTATCTCCTCCATTAACAAGTTCATTCCAAGCTTGAAGTGAGCCATGGAAGGTGCATCTTGAAGGAGCTTGTTTCAAGACTTTTCACCATCTTTTCTTACCAACTTTACACTAGATTCATCCCTAGCTATAAGCTAGTAGTAATTCCTTTGTTACACTCTTGTTAATCTTGTTTAATCTCGTTTCTATGATCAAAGGGTGTAGTATGTTTAAAATTACTAAAATGTCAAGAACAAATAGATAAATATAAAAGTTTACTTATGATTGATACATAAAGATGAAAACTTGTTGGTTTAAGGGTGGTTAATGTATATATGATGTTTGATCGTCAAACTTTTGATAAACCCGTTGTTCGGATACTTGTTAATACGTTTTAGTAACATTTAAACCACAAAACAGCAAGCTGAGTAATGATTTCAGCCGACTTCATCAGGCTGTAAACGGGCCATAACTTAACAAAAAATGTATTTTATGAAGCCTAGATTTATGTGTTATAAAATACGGTTCTAATGGCACCGGAATCGTAATTTTTGGACTTCGTTTACTATTTTTAAAGAACCGATTCGTAACAGCAGCTTAGGCTGAGTTTTTACAGCAATAAATGAGTATTGTATTTTCTGTTGTAACCAGAGTTTTGTGATGAATCAGAACACGAAATTTCTACAGTAGATGGAAACCGATGCATTTGTAATTACCCCACTGGAATTTCGTAAATCGGACACTCGATGAATTTTTAATAAATTGTTCCGTGAACTGTGGTCAGAAATACATAAATCTGAGTTCAGTCCGGAATATGAATTTTTATAAAATATTGGTAGTGAACCGGACCCCGATATTTTTACACAATAAAATATGGAACGTTTAAGACATCCTGTAGAAATTTGGGAAATTTTGGAATAATTTAACTATTTTATTAAAATGTCCGAAAACAGCCGGTTTTGAATATAAATACTGAATTGAGATAAGTTGTGACTTGCGTGTCTAAATGTCGAGTATGCTATCCGTGAATAATCTAACATGTTATATGTGTTACGTGCAATATCGCATGTTTGTTTATGAGTGGGGAATGGATGGGAAGTTTATATGGGCATAAATCGTTAAAGTGTGTACCTGTTATGTGGACGAAGTAATGTGCAAATAAACCATACGTAGGATACGTGTTATACATGAGAAACTGATTGTTATCCGTACCTTATTAGGACGTGTTTGACCGAACTTGACTGTTAACCATATTTGAGAACCTAACCGAGCAAACCGAGGTGAGTTCACACTCTTTCTAAGGCATGGGATTCCCAGGGGTTGGGAATGGGATTGAATAACTACTTGTACTATCATTACTATTAAACTACTTTTTACTGTCCTCGGATTGAAGGGCACGTACGTAAAACCTACGTACACTCATACTTACTACTGTCCTCGGATTGAAGGGCACGTACGTAAAGCCTACGTACACGACCATAAGACCATCAACTCTATCAATTGAAGTCCCTCATTTATCGACTTAATCGCCGAGGCCTATGGCGAGCGGGTCATTAGTTAATAGCGCTATTAGGTTTAACAAACCTCACACCGTGCCAGTCGGACGGGCGTGTACTAATGGACTATGGGCAAAGGGTCAATGCTGATAGACATTGACTTAGGGCACCTCTTATATTTTTCGTAGCAGTCGATACGCGTGGACTAGTAACACATGGGAAACCCCCACTAATCTTCGCAAACATGTCAGAAAGACTGCGATGCAAACTTATACGATACATGGTTTTCAAAACGAACAGATGATTTACGGAACGAATGCTATAACTAAACAACCAACTGTGAATTCACTCAACTTTGTTGTTGACTCGTTGTTACATGCCTTACAGGTCGCTAAATATTTGGAGCTTGCACGAGGAAGGAGTCGTTGTGGTGTGCGGACGGTTATGTCCAGTGTTTAATGTTTAAAACATTATGAACTTATTAAACCTATGTGTTGGACTTTAAACTTATGAACTGCGAACTTATGTTTTGAACTTTACGTTTATGCTTCCGCTGTCTAAATTAAAAACTTGGTTAACTAGCTTTTGGTCACCAATCGTATTGTGGTTGTCCTTATTTACTTAAGTACATTGTTCAGTATGATTGGTGGCTCGATCCTGGTCACGTCACGCCTCCAAGCGGTGGTACTCCGCATGGTGGATTTTGGGGGGGTGACATTAGATACCTAGACTATAGTTAAGAACCAACAAGACTGACTCATGCATATCCAGTAGGGATTATGTACGAGCTTATACCTCGCTATCCTCGTCTATGCTACACTATCACTGCACTCGACTTTACAACTATAAATAGGCGACAAACTCGAGATTAGGTGTGAAAGCCGCAAACTCTTGACAAAAAAATGCCTGAATTAAAGTTGTCTTATCAACTTATCGATGATTTCTTCCTTCTTTTTCAACAACGAACGCTTGTTCAACTGGAGAATTATACCAAACTAGGGGCGAAACCCATATTTTGATGAATAATCTCCTCTATTTTATCAAAACAGGGACGAAGTTGTTAAGCCAGGGGTGAAACCCTAACCTTGACGACTTGTTCCGCACATTTTACAAGATTCTCACCAAAGTCTCGACGGACTCCAACGACCTGAAGTCACGGCACGACTAACGGGATGTGTGCCTAATGCCCAAGAATCGAGGCAAGGACACAATTCTGAAAGTCAGACGTAGACAACAAGTCCTTGCGAATAGTTGAATCGCTTTGGTCAGTCGAAGTCTACTAGCCGCAGACAATCTACCTCTTGAATTTTATGTGTTTTAATTCTGAGCCGCAATTGCTAACTTTGATGATTCGCTAATTTTATGTGCTTACTTATCACTAGTTCGATCTAGCGCCCTTGTTTTCGCTACTCACACAACAAACTACACATCGTTAACAAATCGTTAAATTTATGGACGACTTTATGCTGCGCTTATACTACACGACTCGATATATCAAACGCGAACGCTATATTCTGACAATCGCGAATTGTAAATGATAGGTTTCTGTTTTCTGACTGCCTCTAGTGACTTAATGCGTCTGTGCTTCGTTGCTTCTTTGCTCTACGTGCTTAGGTATTACGTGATTATGTGCTCTACGTGCTTATGTGATTTGTGCTCTATGTGTTATGTGTGTACCTAAATGTACGTGTTACTGAGCTTTAGTAAGTAGTAAACGTGTGAGGTGAGATTCGAATACAATGTGTTGAGTTTCGTGGCGATGTCTATTGTAGACAATGTCGTCTGGATCCCGTCACGCACTTTCTCGTCAAGAAAAGAGAGACAAACGCCTTGCTTCCTTTATCGCTAAAAGTGTGGCAAAGGCCGTGAGTGATGTTTACGAGAATGCCAGCAAATCATCTGAAGAATCAAGAACTGATGCTCCCAAAGCTGCCACAAGGCCTTTCAGCTTCAAGCAATTCAAGTCTTGTGGGCCAAAAGAATTCACTGGCGAAGGAGGTCCTACTGCATTATTTCACTGGTTTGATTCCATTGAGGTTACACTGCGACAAAGTGGTTGCCCTGATGTCCTTCTAACTCTGAATGCTACCGGCGTTTTCCAGTCCCGTGCACTAGACTGGTGGACGGCCGAGAGAAACAAGTGAGTGAACGATGCAGCCTACGGTCTGTCGTGGGACGAGCTCAACGAAGTTATGCTAGAGGAATTCCGCCCTCCTTACGAACGTCAAAAGCTAGAAGATGAATTTTGGCACATACAGCAAAAAGACGGTGACAATGTTGGCCTCACTGCTCGTTTCAAACAGCTCAGCATTATCTGTCCCGACCAAGTCAAGACTCCAGACATGGCAATCAAGAAGTACATCCGGGCCCTGCCCGACTGCGTTGTTGATTTCGTGCAAGCGGCCAAGACTGCGACGATCGAGGAAACTTATCTACTGGCCACTGAAATCAACGACAAGTGGGTTAAGGCTGGGGTCTGGGATAAGACTTCGAAGCATCTGCATCAAGCTACCACTACCGCACCAACTGCTGAACCCACCTCATCAAGCAACAAGAGAAAGAACAAGAGAAAGAACAGCTCCAACAACAAGAACTGTGCGATCACTGCTGCACCAGTTCAATCCGTACCAACTAAACAGCGCCAAGTGGCAGCGCCTATGACCAATGCACCTCTTGCTAAGCGTGCATACACTGGGCCACATCCGCTCTGCCCTACTTGCACCTACCACCACCCAACTGCCATTGCTTGCCGTTATTATGCTCATTGCAACGTATACGGCCATTTTATTGCCAACTACCGTATTCGACAAGCTCCTGCTCACCAAGCTCTACTCACCGCCCCACAGGGTCAACAAGCTCCTCCGGCACCCGCAGTCAAAGCCAGAGCCTGCTTCGCATGTGGCGACCCGAACCATTTCGCCAACATGTGCCCAAACAGGGTTGTGAAACAAGAGCCTCAGCAACAGCAGCCACAGCAGCAACAACAACAGCAGCAGCAGCAACAATAGGCCGCACGCGCCAGAACTTTCAACCTCAACGTGCGTCAAGCCCAGACCGACAACAACGTGGTCAATGGTATGTTCCTTGTGAATGGTATTTATGCTTCATGTTTGTTTGATACTGGAGCCGATAACTGCTTTGTGTCGTTCAAATTTGAGAAACTCCTTAGTCGTAAACGTTCCCAACTCTCCTCGGCATTCGATGTTGAAGTCGCTACCGGAAGAACCGTCACCGTCAATTTTGTTATCCGTGATTGTACTCTTGAGCTCAACAATCACATCTTCCCAATTGACCTTATTCCGATGCAACTCGGAAGTTTTGACGTCATAGTAGGCATGGACTTTCTTCGAGAAAACCATGCTGAAGTTGTGTGCTTCGACAAGATGATTCGTTTTTCGCTCGCAAATGGTGACTTATTGTGTGTTTATGACGATACTACTTCAAAGGGGCTCAAGCTTATGTCATGCGTGCAAGCTAGCAAGTATCTCCACAAGGAATACAGGGCTTTCTTGGCTAACATTGTAGTAGCGGAGAAGGAAAAGAAAGAGAAGAAGGAAGTGAAAGACGTTCCTGTGGTTCAAGAATTTCCTAATGTTTTTCCAGAGGATCTTCCCGGACTACCGCCAAGTCGTGACATCGACTTTCGTATCGACCTCATTCCTGGAGCCAATCCTATTGCCAAAGCTCCTTATCGACTTGCGCCGTCCGAAATACGCGAACTCTCAACCCAACTCCAGGAATTACTTGAAAAAGGCTTCATTCGCTCGAGCACCTCTCCTTGGGGCGCGCCACTCCTTTTCGTCAAAAAGAAGGACGGGTCATTCCGGATGTGCATCGACTATCGGGAATTGAATAAGTTAACTATCAAGAACCGCTATCCCCTACCTCGCATCGACGATTTGTTTGATTAACTACAAGGCGCTACGTGTTTCTCGAAAATCGACCTACGTTCAGGGTATCATCAGCTACGTATTCAAGAGGAGGATATACCCCAAACCGCGTTTCGTACTCGTTACGGCCACTACGAATTCGTTGTCATGCCTTTCGGTCTAACCAACGCACCAGCGGTTTTCATGGATCTGATGAATCGCGTGTGTAAACCATATCTCGACCGTTTCGTCATCGTATTCATCGACGATGTCTTGATTTATTCCAAATCGAAGACCGAACATGCGCAACATCTACGTTTGGTTCTCGAGTTACTCCAGGGGAACCAACTCTATGCCAAGTTCTCCAAGTGTGAATTCTGGTTGGAGGAAGTTCAGTTTCTGGGTCACATTGTTAATAGTCAAGGTATTCACGTCGATCCTGCAAAGATTGAAGCTGTCAAGAGCTGGGTTACACCTAAGAACCCGTCTGAAGTCCGCTCTTTTCTCGGACTAGCGGGCTATTATCGATGATTTATCAAGGGATTCTCAAAGATCGTTGTACCGCTTACCTCTCTCACGCATAAAGACAAGACTTTTGTTTGGGGAACTAAACAAGAGACTGCTTTCCAGACCCTCAAGCACATGCTTTGCAATGCTCCTGTTCTCACATTGCCCAACGGAAACAATGATTTCATTGTCTACTGTGATGCTTCCAACCTTGGTCTTGGTTGTGTTCTCATGCAACGGGACAAGGTCATAGCTTATGCATCTCGTCAGCTCAAAATCCATGAGAAGAACTATACAACCCATGAGCTCGAGCTAGGCGCAATTGTTTTTGCGTTAAAGATTTGGCGACAATACCTCTATGGTACCAAGTGTACGATCTTCACCGATCATAGGAGCCTACAACACATCTTTAATCAAAAGGAACTTAATATGCGTCAACGCCGATGGGTAGAACTTCTCAACGATTACGACTGTGAGATTCATTATCACCCAGGCAAGGCAAATGTTGTTGCTGACGCACTTAGCAGACAGAGCTACCTGCTTAGCACCCGTAATGTTCAAGCCCAACACGATCTCAAAACACTCATCCGCGACGCTCAACATGCATGTTTTAATGAACGCACAGAAAGAAAGAATCAACCATGATGGAGCCCAACTTGTGAGCAAATCGAATGGGATATTCCACTTTTTAGACCGAATTTGGAATCCCAAACGAACTGAATTGCGACAGATTTTGATTGACGAAGCCCACAAATCCCGGTATTCTATTCACCCCGGTGCTGATAAAATGTACCATGACCTTCGTTATAAGTACTGGTGGTCGGGTATGAAAAGAGATATCGCTCTCTACGTCAGAAAATGCCTAACTTGTGCTAGAGTCAAGGCTGAACATCAAAGACCCTCTGGCTTACTCGAACAACCACCAATTCCCATGTGGAAGTGGGAGAG
>JARYGA010042134.1:0-26671 GCA_030545235.1 Helianthus tuberosus | reverse complement strand
CGCATTTCGAGAACTTTGCATAAAGCTGTTCTGTTCGAAGGAGTTCCAGAATAAGTCGTAGATGTCGCTCGTGTTCCTCCTGACTCTTGGAATAGATCAGGATGTCGTCGATGAAGACTATAACGAACTTGTCCAGGTAAGGCTTGCACACTCGGTTCATCAAGTCCATGAAAACCGCAGGTGCGTTCGTCATCCCAAAAGGCATGACCAAAAACTCATAGTGCCCGTATCGAGTTCTGAAAGCCGTTTTGGAGACGTCCTCTTCCCGGACTCTCAGCTGGTGATAACCCGATCTCAAATCGATCTTCGAATAGTAGCTCAATCCTTGCAGCTGGTCGAACAAGTCGTCGATACGCGGTAGAGGATAACGATTCTTCACCGTCACCTTGTTGAGTTCCCGGTAGTCGATGCACATTCTGAAAGTACCGTCCTTCTTCTTTACAAATAATACTGGAGCTCCCCAGGGCGATGAGCTTGGACGAATAAAACCCTTATCCAGGAGCTCTTGTAGTTGCGTGGAGAGTTCTTTCAACTCTGATGGGGCTAAACGATAAGGTGCACGGGCTATAGGCGCAGCTCCAGGAGCTAGTTCGATCTGAAACTCGACTTGGCGATGAGGCGGAAGACCAGGTAATTCCTCAGGAAATACCTCTGGATAATCGCGTACAACTGGAAAATCTTCTATCTTCTTCTCTTTTTCTGAGGTGTCAGTAACGAGAGCCAAAATGGCAGTGTGGCCCTTTCGCAAGCACTTTTGGGCCTTAAGGAGAGAAATGACGTTCTCAACAGCACTCCTCTTGTCGCCATGAATCATGAGAGGTTCACCATCGGGACCTGGAATGCGGACAACCTTCTCGTTGCAAAGAATCTCTGCTCGGTGTTGGGATAACCAATCCATCCCAATGACAACGTCGAAACTACCCAAGACAATAGGAATGAGGTCGATAGAGAAGGTCTGGTCAGCGAGAATAAGTTTACAACCCTTGACTACGTGTGTGGCTTCTAAACTCTTACCATTTGCTAGCTCTACGGTGTGCTTGTTGTTCAAAGGGGTTGGAATACGCTTAAGCATTCAACTAACTTCTAGTGACATGTAGCTAGTATCGGCACCCGAATCAAATAATACTGAAACATAAAAGTCGTCGAGAAGGAACTTACCCGCCACAACATTGGGGTCATTCCTTGCTTCACCTTGGCCAATCACAAACACCCGCCCCCTGGCGCCATTGTTGTTGTTGTTCCCATTGTTACCATTCCCCTGATTGTTGTTATTGTTGTTGTTGTTGTTCTGGTTCCTGTTCAGTTGGGGACAGTCTCTCTTGAAGTGGCCCTCAGCTCCACACTGAAAGCACCCTTTGTTATCACCCTGTTGCTGTTGCTGGCGCTGGTTCTGTTGAGCTTGATGACGATTCTGATTGGCGGGGTATAAGCTCCTGCAATCCTTTGCAGCGTGACCAGGCTTGTTGCACCGATGACAGTTGCCCCTGGTGCATGGCCCGCTGTGGTGCAGGCTGCAGCGATTGCATTTGGGGTGATTTCCTTTGTACCCACCATGACCTTGACCACCAGACGATTGCTGGTTGGGGCTCTTGTAGTCATCAGTCTTTCTCTGCTGAGACTGGGACTGAACCGAAGTCGAACCCTTACTTGAAGTTCCATCCCATTTCCGTTTGTTGTCACCAGAGGTACCAGAAGTAGTTGCAGCACCTATGCGTTTTGGTAACTTGTTCTGCTCCACCGCCTGGTCCGTGAGACGGTGAGCCAACTGAACAGTTTGCTGGTAGGTGGCGAGGTTCGCTGAAGTCACATGACTTTGGATTTCTGGCACTAAGCCCTGAAGAAATAGTTCGATGCGTTTGATGGGAGGATCCACCATAGTAGGGCACAGAATTGCCAGTTCGTTCGACCTTTTCACATAAGCTTCAATTTCGGACCCCGTCATCTTGAGGTTGAAGAACTCCACTTCCAGTTTGTGAATCTCATCACGACTGCAGTATTCCTCCTTGATCATTTCCTTAAAATTCTCCCATGGGGTGGCGTTGGCAGCAACCAACCCCAGCATCTGAACCTGAGCGTTCCACCATGTGAGGGCTAAACCCTCGAGAGTACCAGTAGCATACTTCACTCTGCGCCTCAGGGCATTCACACATTTCGAACACAGATTCTAGCTTCTCAAACCAGTGTAGGAGACCTACTGCTCCTTCAGTGCCGCTAAAAGTAGTTGGTCGGCAGTCCATGAAAGTCTTAAAAGTGCACACGGGTGGCTGAACATGCTGACCTATCGTAGGTGAAAGAATGACAGAGTTTAACACAAAGGTTGGTTCACGAGAGTGGGATCCTAAAGATCCTAGAATGAGTTCGGACTGCAGGATATACCTCCTGCGTGTGCAGCTGCAAGTGCTGCGGCAACTCGTTCGTTGATCAGAGCCGTCAACTGGGCTTGTGTCAGGTTAACGCGTCCAGACATGATCTTCATATCAAGAAGAACGTGAGTGAGAGGGGTTCGCGAAGGTACGACGATAAAATAGAGTAAGCACGCACGTGTTCAAGCAACAGTAGTTATACTAACCCAGCATACCATAAGCAATGTACTATGTAACTAGCAAGTAGGCAATATATACACAGATCATATCACCTAGAACATCGAGCCTTGCATGTGGAGTGAAGCGTCGTTGTGGACCGTTGAGCACTGTACAGGTTATAGTCTGGTTTTAACAAAAACGTTTTTCCCTTTATTAAAACCAAGTTCTCTATAACCAATGGCTCTGATACCAATCTGTCACACCCCCAAAATCCACCTGCGGAGTACTACCGCTTGGAGGCGTGACTGGCCAGGATCCAGCCACCAATCATATTGAACAGGCATATAAGTAGTTATAAAAATCCAACCAATACAATTGGTGTTCAAACAAAACATAGTTAAGTTGCAAGCGGAAGCATAAGTCTTAAATCAAAACATAAATTTAATTGTTTCAAAGTTTAACATGGCACACAGTCGTCCATGTCCCACAACGATCCTCCTCCATGCAAGCTCCAGCTAAGAACCTAAGGACCTGCAAAGCATGTAGTAACGAGTCAACAACAAGTTGAGTGAGTTCACGGTTGGGTGTTCGTTTTAAGTAGTTTCGAAAACAGTTTCCTTTAGCTGGCATCCTGCCGTGGGGGTTACCCCATAGTTAAAAACGTGAATTGTTTATTCCCGGTTACTCTGGCAATCCAGCCGTGGGGGCTACCCTGTGTTAGTTATCTGGCATTTCGGCCGTGGGGACTACCCCATGTATACACTAGACTCGTTACCATATCGACTGCTGACTGTAGTCATGTTTATGTGCCCTGAAACTGTCAATGTCTATCATCATTGACGTGCCCCAAATCCATTAGTTCACGCCCGTCCTCTGCGGCACGGTGTGAGGTTTGTCAGACCTAAATAGCGCTATCTAACTAATGACCCGCTCGCCATTGGCCCGGCGATTAAGTCGATATAAAAATGAGGGACTTCGTGATAGAGTTTTGGTCTAGTACGAGTTATCTGTCCATAGGGACGAGGAATTACATTCCTGAACCTTTGCTGTCCTACCCAAGGAGGACGAGGAACCCATGTTCCTTAACCCCAATTCCCGACCCCTGGGAATCCCATGCTTTGTAGAGGGTGTGAACTCACCTTGGTTTGCTCGGTAGGTACACAGAAAAGTCAGTCAAGCGATATTGGGTCAACCGCGTCCTAACATAGTTGTATCATACAAGTCAGGTTCGTATCCAAGTTGTGCACGTATGTTCTCCACGTATTGTACTCAAGTAAGAATCATGGCATACATGTATAAACATGGCAGTTTGTAAATAATGCCTACGGGTTGAACAGTAATATATAAATAAACAAAGCCCAAGGTCCGGCCCGTCAACTAAGCCCGTAATACAGTAAGTCTGATTCGGTGTATGTGTACGTGGTCCCGAGTCGAGACTAGAGATCTCGAGTCGAGACTGTGCGGTTTCGAGTCATTCATGCATTAGTCGAGACAGGCGGTCTCGAGTCGCAACCGGACTCGCAATCATGGTCTCGGTTCATGCTGTTTTGGTCTCGAGTCGCAACCGGACTCGTAACTGAGATTTAGAGTTGTGCTGTTTTGGTCTCGAGTCGCAACCAGGCGTTTGCGACTCGCAACCTGGGTCGCAATCGGGGATCTCGAGTTGTCATGTGGCGGTTTCGAGTCGAGACAGGAGGTTTCGGTTGGACAACTGCTGATTTCCGACATGTACTATCCAATGAGGTTTTAATTTCATGCAACCATTTTGTACTATCCACTAAACATGTTTCCTTGTCTAAATACTAAACAAAACAGATCAAACAATCAAATTTCAAATATTCAAAGCATGTTCATATCATATTCATCATGTTCTTCATATGTTCATCAAATATTCATATAAACTTTAACCCAACAAGAATCATGATCAACAACCTATCAACACTAATATGCACCCTATGATATCTACACAATGAATCGTCCTAATCGTGCACATACCACAGCCGATTACAAGTATACGGTTTCCATTCATCAATCATTTCAACGTATAACAACATCCAAACCATATAGAACCGATAACACTCCTACATAGTCAAGCATACATTATTCACCTTAACGAAATCGGCACATTAACATATAATCATCATCAACCGAATGTAAACACATAACATAGAACATTTATGCATCGATTTCCTTGAACACTAACTCATCATCAATGTATACCACTATACTAGTTAAATCATATCATTCATTTTACCATTTAATCACAAACATCATAAGGACACTAACCGGTTGATGGGTTTCAAAGGTGAGTGTGTACGAGTTGATCCGAGAGCTCCTTAGTGGTCACCGGTTTGAATCCGAGAATGAAGGAGAGAAATGTTGTGGCTTAGAGTTTTAGTGAGGGAGAATGGAGAGTGTGTGTGTTAGAAGAGTATGTGTGTTATTTGCCCAAAAATGACAAGTGTGGCTATCATGAGGATTATATACTCGTTCTAAGTAGTGCACCCTAATGGGCTTCGGATGAGGTGCACGGCCCAACCGGCCCATATGACACACTGTTCACTCGAGACCGCATGGTCTCGAGTCGGGTCCTTGTTGTTTCGGTTCATATACATACTCGCATACATACAATCACAACATAATCATATAAGTTCACATATATCATTCATTAAATCATCAAATTAGTTAGTCACTTAGCGTTCAAGCGTACAACGAAAGGTTCTAAATTTCGAGTTGTCACACCAAGAGGCCGCACCGCGCATGGTGACGTGGCGCATGCGCGCATTGCTGTGAGCCAAGAGGCCGCACCGCGCATGGGCGCGCGCGCGCGCGCAGAAATCTTCCAGCATTGAATAACAGAGCAGTTTCAGTCCAGCTTCGTAACTGACGAGTTAACTAGCTTTGACTAAGAATTAAATGACGTATTAAATTGCATTGAAGACGTTTAATGCAATTTAAACCTCTCTTTAATTCATTTTTTGACTGTTTCGACTTAGGAGCTGTATATATACAGCTCCACACCCACTGCAGAAAGACACCAGCAACACAACAGCTTTATGCAAACAACTCTCTTCCCATTTCTGATCTTTTTCTTGCAGCTCTCAAGGTAGACATCGGGTCTTGTGTCTATTCCGGCAGTACTACTGCTCCGGCTGTTGTACCCTGGGAAACAAAACGAGTACTCCTGGGAGGCTCGGAATTTGTTTTAAGGGAAGCGTGTGAACACGTGCCTCAGCCACTCTGCTTCTACACCATTCTTTCTTTTTGATTTATTTTTCAGTTGTAATTGTACGTGTAATTTTGCTTTCTTTATTTCTGAATAGTAATCTTATAATAAAATTTGTTTATTTTATTTATAATTTATGCGAATGGTTCCTGCAATCTTAAAACAAATTTTTAAAACCGTTCGTGTAATCAAAACCATTCTGTTTGTGATTCAAACAAGTTTTGTTTTCACTCAGTCTGCGTTTTAAAAACAGATTTTTTTTTGTTTTCATCTTCAAAGGAGCGACTTTGGTTGAAAACATTTTTTGATTCTTCAGAATTTGTCCTAAAATTTGCTAAACTTTCTGATTTGGTCTTCAAAGTTGGACTTAGAAGCCAATTAGTAAGTTCTAAAAATTATAAATTTTCTGTTTTTGGTCTTCAAAGTTGGACTTAGAAGCCGAAACAGTAAATTGTGGTAAAATTAAAATTTAGTAGTTTCCTTCTGGTTTGTGCGTAAATCAGAATTTTTGACTAAAATTTTAATTTTAATTTTAATTTTTTCAGCATGTCGACCGAGAATGTCAACGTCAACAACACCACAAATGTTGTGACGGGAACCCCCCTTAATGCCACCACTGTGGGAGCGTCCACAGTGGCCAATCACGCTGAACGACCCGAGAAGTTCTCGGGTCTACACTTCAAGCGGTGGCAGCAGAAGATGTTCTTCTACCTTACCACCATGAACCTTGCGAGGTTCTTAACTGAATCCGCTCCCCAACCTGCGGATGGGGAGACCAGCGCTCAGGCTCTGAGCGCGGTAGAGGCTTGGAAGCACTCGGATTTCATTTGTCGAGGCTATGTGTTAAACGGGCTTTCGGATGCATTGTATAACGTGTACTACAATGTCAAGACTTCCAAAGACCTTTGGGATGCCTTGGACAAGAAGTATAAAACGGAGGATGCTGGCACAAAGAAATTTGTGGTAGCCCGTTTTTTGGATTTCAAAATGGTTGATTCTAAAACGGTTATGAATCAAGTCCAAGAATTCCAAATTATACTTCATGACATCTTTGCGGAAGGCATGACACTTAGCGAGACATTCCAAGTGGCAACGATGATTGAAAAGTTACCTCCTAGTTGGGTTGATTTTAAGAATTATCTTAAACACAAACGAAAGGAGATGACTATAGAGGACCTTATTGTTCGTCTTCGGATTGAAGAGGACAATAGAATTGCCCAAAAAGGCAGCCTTGCGCAGTCTAGTGCTAGCGCAAATTTGGTTGAGCATGGGCAATCCTCTAAAGGCGCGAAGGGTAAGGGGAAAAAGGACAAAGGGAAAGCAAAGGCTAGCAACCTTGGACCGAAGAAAGGGGTTGTGAAAAAGAAACCTCCAACGTTCCAAGGGACTTGTTACAACTGTGACGAGCCGGGGCATCGGGCTAACCAATGCAAGAAACCAAAGCGTGAGCGCGCGCACATGGTGGATGAAGACGGAATGCCTTTAGTGGTAATGATTTCCGACAAAACCGCAATGTTGGATGAGGTCAATGTTGTGACCAACACTCCAAAAGGATGGTGGATTGATACGGGAGCGACCCGTCATGTGTGTCCAGATAGGAGCCTTTTTACCACCTTCAAGGAGCTTGCGGGAGATGAGAAGCTGTACATGGGAAATGCAGCCACCGCGGACATCAAGGGTGAAGGAACGGTGATTTTGAAGTGGACTTCAGGGAAGGAGCTCACTTTAAGCAACGTGTTATATGTCCCAGACTTGCGCAAGAGCCTAGTCTCGGGTTGGTTGCTTAATAAGTTTGGATTTCGTTTAGTTTTTGAGAGCGATCAATTTGTACTAACTAAACGAGGAATGTATGTAGGCAAGGGCTATGCCCAAAATGGTATGTTTAAATTGAATGTAATGGCAGTCAAGAAAAACATGAATAAAATTGCTACTACTTCTACTTATATGCTTGAGTTTTCTGATTCGAATAAATGGCATGGTAGATTAGGTCACGTTAATTTTAATTCAATACGCCGTTTAATCAATTTAAATAGTATACCAACATTCCATATTGATTCACACTATAAATGTGAAACTTGCGTAGAATCCAAACTTACAAGAACATCATCGAAATCGGTTGAACGAATAACCGAACCCCTTGATTTAATTCACACTGATATTTGTGATTTAAAAGCGTTACCCACTAGAGGTGGAAATAAGTACTTCATCACGTTTATTGACGATAGTACTAAATATTGCTATGAATATTTACTAAAAAGTAAAGATGAAGCAATAAGTAAATTTATCTTGTACAAAAATGAAGTTGAGAATCAACTTCAAAAGAAGATAAAAGCTTTGCGAAGCGACCGAGGAGGCGAATATGTTGCACCTTTTGCCGATTTATGCGCAAAAAGTGGCATTGTACATGAGTGTACACCTCCTTATTCTCCACAATCAAATGGCGTGGCGGAACGAAAGAACCGCACATTGAAAGAAATGATGAACGCCATGTTGATAAGTTCTGGGGTGAGCCAGGAAATGTGGGGGGAGGCCATTCTCTCGGCCAATTATCTTTTGAACAAGATACCATTGAAAAAGAGAGACGAGACTCCATATGAGTTATGGAAAAAGAAAAAGCCTTCATATAAATACTTAAAAGTGTGGGGGTGCCTAGCAAAGGTGATTGTACCACCTCCTAAGGCTCTTAGGATAGGACCCAAAACTGTTGATTGCATATTTATTGGATATGCGCATAACAGTAGTGCACATCGATTTCTTGTACATGAGTCCAAGAATCCTGATGTACACGTAAACACTATCATGGAGGTGAATCCTAACGTTGTGTCTTACTTTGAAAATGTGTTTCCTTTGAGAAGACAAACACATGCAACGTCATCAACACCTAATTTTGAAGTAGGTGAAAGCTCATCTAGACGAGTTGATGAGGTAGTTCATGATAAGACACATGAACAACCTGAGGTTGAAGAAAGTGACCGTAGGCGAAGCAAAAGGCCAAGGGTTGAAAAATCTTTCGGTCCAGACTTCGTTAGCTATATGGTTGAGGGCGAGCCCAATACATATCGCGAAGCGGTTTCTTCTTCAGAAGGACCTCAATGGAAAGAAGCAATAAGAAATGAAATAGATTCTATATTGCAAAATCATACTTGGGAGTTACTAGATCTTCCACCTGGTTGCAAACCACTTGGATATCGTTGGATATTCAAAAGGAAGATGAAAACTGATGGAAGTATTGATAAGTACAAGGCTAGGTTGGTGATTAAAGGATTTAGACAAAAGGAAGGTCTAGATTACTTTGATACCTACTCGCCTGTGACGCGCATAACCTCGATTAGATTGGTTCTTGCTATAGCGGCTTTAAGAAATTTGGAAGTTCACCAAATGGATGTTAAAACCGCATTTCTAAATGGCGATTTAGAAGAAGAGATTTACATGGAGCAACCTGAAGGTTTTTCCGCCCCAGGTCAAGAGGGTAAAGTATGTAAACTCGTCAAGTCTTTGTATGGCTTGAAGCAAGCACCAAAACAATGGCACCAAAAGTTTGATCATGTCATGATTGACAATGGATTCAAAATAAATGAGTGCGACAAATGTGTTTATTTCAAAGACACAAATGAAGGTTATGTGATTTTATGCCTTTATGTAGACGATATGCTTATCATTGGGAGTAATGATAAAATTATCAAAGCTACTAAAAGCATGTTAAAAGCGAGATTTGACATGAAAGACATGGGTTTAGCGGATGTGATTCTTGGGGTAAAGATCATAAGAACCCAAGATGGTCTTGTGTTAAGTCAATCTCACTATGTGGATAAAATTCTTGAAAAATTCAACTCGGAAGATACGAGTGTAGCTCGAACTCCAATTGATACCTCCCAACATCTTAAGAAGAATAAGGGAGATGGAGTTGCTCAGTTAGAGTATTCAAGAATTATTGGCAGTCTAATGTATCTAATGACATGTACTAGACCCGACTTGGCTTACGCGGTGAGTAGGCTAAGTAGATACACCAGCAATCCGTGCGCGGATCATTGGAAGGCTATCACGAGGGTGCTTAGATACATAAGATACACAAGAGATTATGGATTGCATTATACCCGACAACCAGCAGTGATCGAAGGATACACTGATGCAAACTGGATATCGGATAATAAAGATTCCAAATCAACAAGTGGTTATGTGTTTACACTTGGAGGAGCTGCTATTGCTTGGAAGTCTTCCAAGCAAACGGTCATAGCAAGATCCACAATGGAATCCGAGTTTATCGCCTTGGATAAGTCAGGCGAGGAGGCGGAATGGCTACGTCAATTCGTGGAAGATATTCCAAGATGGCCAAAGCCTTTGCCAGCCATATGTGTACATTGTGATAGCCAATCAGCGATTGGTAGAGCTCAAAGCTTGATGTACAATGGCAGATCAAGGCATATGCGACGTAGACATAACACGATACGACAACTACTCTCAACGGGTGTTATCACAATTGATTATGTGAGATCAGCGGATAACATTGTGGACCCCTTTACAAAAGGCTTAAGCAGAGAGTTAGTAGAAACGTCGTCAAGAGGAATGGGACTAAAGCCCGTGGTAAATGGGAATATGAGGGAAACCTAACTTAGTTGACTGGAGATCCCAAGATCTAAGTTCAATAGGACAACTTAATCATATTACCAAACGGAGTCACTGTGGGGGAGTACCCCAAACTAATTAAAAAGGGAGTTATTTATACTTCCTAGTCCATTCCAATCAGTGACATTGAAGTGAGGCTAAGCATATTAAGGTTAACGATTACGGGAAATCAAATAACCATGATGCTTTTAATGATTCAGAGGAATCACCTATGTTAGAGTGAAGTAGGGTCGCTTCAAATGGATTTGTGGGGTGCGCAAATCCTAGAGCTCTCGCAGAACCAGGCTAGTGTTCCAGGACCATAATAGGACACGACAATGAGGAGTTGGCCAAACCAGGGAGAGTATTGTGTGAAGTGTATTTTCGTTTACACAAATGGGGGTATGTTCAAGGACATCGCGTCTACACACCGCTAGTAAGCTAAGTGCGCATCACAAAAGAAGGTTCAAAGGTTAAAACCTACCTATCTTGCAATACTCAACTGTCGAAGTTTATCGTTGAAAAGTGTAAGGAAAAGATCCATTTCCATACATGTGGGGGATTGTTGGAAATTTGATGAAAATAGCATTTTTCATGTGGGGGATTGTTGGAAAAATAGGTGAAAATAGCATTTTTCACAAATATAGGAAAATGATTTTTTCCTATTTTGGGCTAGAAATAAATATAATAAAATGAGCGGGTTTTATATATTTATTTGTGGGTTTGAGTTCTATGTTGGAAGACCTTCGCAACGAACTAAACCACGTCCAAAACCGAGCTAAGATGAATGAGATATCGATGCTCAAAGTTGGGTGTTTGGAACATTCAATGCTGAAACAAAAGGGAAAGTAGCACCTTGTCCCACATCGGATGAGAGATGGAACTTAAAGGGGTATTTAAGTGGGAACTCTCCATCCTTATTGTTTCATGGAAGCACACACTAGTGTCCTCGCGAAGGGTGCGGAGCACCCTAACTCGCACACGCTCGCGCGCGCGCGCGTGGCGTGGGCGATGAGGCGCAATGTGGCGCACTTTGCACTTTGCACTTTGCACGCTCGCATCGCCGCGAGCCGCTTGAGAGCCGCCTTTGTATTTTTGACCACGTGCGCGTGGTGGAGCACAAGGGTTGCAAGGACCAAGTGGTAGGTGATGCGGCGCATGACGTGGCAGTCATGCGCGCACGGGTGCACGCATGGTGCATGGGTCCTGCGGGTGCGCGCGACGCACCAGAGTGAGCCAATACGGCGCGACTGTGTGGCGCGCTCGTATAGGCTCACAGGTGACGTGGCACACGCGCGCATGGACTTGAGCCAAGAGGACGCACCGCACGGGTGATGTGGCGCACGCGCGCATGGCTGTGAGCCAAGAGGCCGCACCGCGCATGGTGACGTGGCGCACGCGCGCATGGCTGTGAGCCAAGAGGCCGCACCGCGCATGGTGACGTGGCGCATGCGCGCATTGCTGTGAGCCAAGAGGCCGCACCGCGCATGGGCGCGCGCCTGCGCGCAGAAAGCTTCCAGCATTGAATAACAGAGCTGTTTCAGTCCAGCTTCGTAACTGACGAGTTAACTAGCTTTGACTGAGAATTAAATGACGTATTAAATTGCATTGAAGACGTTTAATGCAATTTAAACCTCTCTTTAATTCGTTTTTTGACTGTTTCGACTTAGGAGCTGTATATATACAGCTCCACACCCACTGCAAAAAGACACCAGCAACACAACAGCTTTATGCAAACAACTCTCTTCCCATTTCTGATCTTTTTCTTGCAGCTCTCAAGGTAGACATCTGGTCTTGTGTCTATTCCGGCAGTACTACTGCTCCGGCTGTTGTACCCTGGGAAACAAAACGAGTACTCCTGGGAGGCTCGGAATTTGTTTTAAGGGAAGCGTGTGAACACGTGCCTCAGCCACTCTGCTTCTACACCATTCTTGCTTTTTGATTTATTTTTCAGTTGTAATTGTACTTGTAATTTTGCTTTCTTTATTTCTGAATAGTAATCTTATAATAAAATTTGTTTATTTTATTTATAATTTATTCGAATGGTTCCTACAATCTTAAAACAAATTTTTAAAACCGTTCGTGTAATCAAAACCATTCTGTTTGTGATTCAAACAAGTTTTGTTTTCACTCAGTCTGCGTTTTAAAAACAGATTTTTTTTTGTTTTCATCTTCAAAGGAGCGACTTTGGTTGAAAACATTTTTTGATTCTTCAGAATTTGTCCTAAAATTTGCTAAACTTTCTGATTTGGTCTTCAAAGTTGGACTTAGAAGCCAATTAGTAAGTTCTAAAAATTATAAATTTTCTGTTTTTGGTCTTCAAAGTTGGACTTAGAAGCCGAAACAGTAAATTGTGGTAAAATTAAAATTTAGTAGTTTCCTTCTGGTTTGTGCGTAAATCAGAATTTTTGACTAAAATTTTAATTTTAATTTTTTCAGCATGTCGATCGAAAATGTCAACGTCAACAACACCACAAATGTTGTGACGGGAACCCCCCTTAATGCCACCACTGTGGGAGCGTCCACAGTGGCCAATCACGCTGAACGACCCAAGAAGTTCTCGGGTCTACACTTCAAGCGGTGGCAGCAGAAGATGTTCTTCTACCTTACCACCATGAACCTTGCGAGGTTCTTAACTGAATCCGCTCCCCAACCTGCGGAAGGGGAGACCAGCGCTCAGGCTCTGAGCGCGGTAGAGGCTTGGAAGCACTCGGATTTCATTTGTCGAGGCTATGTGTTAAACGGGCTTTCGGATGCATTGTATAACGTGTACTACAATGTCAAGACTTCCAAAGACCTTTGGGATGCCTTGGACAAGAAGTATAAAACGGAGGATGCTGGCACAAAGAAATTTGTGGTAGCCCGTTTTTTGGATTTCAAAATGGTTGATTCTAAAACGGTTATGAATCAAGTCCAAGAATTCCAAATTATACTTCATGACATCTTTGCGGAAGGCATGACACTTAGCGAGACATTCCAAGTGGCAGCGATGATTGAAAAGTTACCTCCTAGTTGGGTTGATTTTAAGAATTATCTTAAACACAAACGAAAGGAGATGACTATAGAGGACCTTATTGTCCGTCTTCGGATTGAAGAGGACAATAGAATTGCCCAAAAAGGCAGCCTTACGCAGTCTAGTGCTAGCGCAAATTTGGTTGAGCATGGGCAATCCTCTAAAGGCGCGAAGGGTAAGGGGAAAAAGGACAAAGGGAAAGCAAAGGCTAGCAACCTTGGACCGAAGAAAGGGGTTGTGAAAAAGAAACCTCCAATGTTCCAAGGGACTTGTTACAACTGTGACGAGCCGGGGCATCGGGCTAACCAATGCAAGAAACCAAAGCGTGAGTGCGCGCACATGGTGGATGAAGACGGAATGCCTTTAGTGGCAATGATTTCCGACAAAACCGCAATGTTGGATGAGGTCAATGCTGTGACCAACACTCCAAAAGGATGGTGGATTGATACGGGAGCGACCCGTCATGTGTGTCCAGATAGGAGCCTTTTTACCACCTTCAAGGAGCTTGCGGGAGATGAGAAGCTGTACATGGGAAATGCAGCCACCGCGGACATCAAGGGTGAAGGAACGATGATTTTGAAGTGGACTTCAGGGAAGGAGCTCACTTTAAGCAACGTGTTATATGTCCCAGACTTGCGCAAGAGCCTAGTCTCGGGTTGGTTGCTTAATAAGTTTGGATTTCGTTTAGTTTTTTAGAGCGATCAATTTGTACTAACTAAACGAGGAATGTATGTAGGCAAGGGCTATGCCCAAAATGGTATGTTTAAATTGAATGTAATGGCAGTCAAGAAAAACATGAATAAAATTGCTACTACTTCTACTTATATGCTTGAGTTTTCTTATTCGAATAAATGGCATGGTAGATTAGGTCACGTTAATTTTAATTCAATACGCCGTTTAATCAATTTAAATAGTATACCAACATTCCATATTGATTCACACTATAAATGTGAAACTTGCGTAGAATCCAAACTTACAAGAACATCATCGAAATCGGTTGAACGAATAACCGAACCCCTTGATTTAATTCACACTGATATTTGTGATTTAAAAGCGGTACCCACTAGAGGTGGAGATAAGTACTTCATCACGTTTATTGACGATAGTACTAAATATTGCTATGTATATTTACTAAAAAGTAAAGATGAAGCAATAAGTAAATTTATCTTGTACAAAAATGAAGTTGAGAATCAACTTCAAAAGAAGATAAAAGCTTTGCGAAGCGACCGAGGAGGCGAATATGTTGCACCTTTTGCCGATTTATGCGCAAAAAGTGGCATTGTACATGAGTGTACACCTCCTTATTCTCCACAATCAAATGGCGTGGCGGAACGAAAGAACCGCACGTTGAAAGAAATGATGAACGCCATGTTGATAAGTTCTGGGGTGAGCCAGGAAATGTGGGGGGAGGCCATTCTCTCGGCCAATTATCTTTTGAACAAGATACCATTGAAAAAGAGAGACGAGACTCCATATGAGTTATGGAAAAAGAAAAAGCCTTCATATAAATACTTAAAAGTGTGGGGGTGCCTAGCAAAGGTGATTGTACCACCTCCTAAGGCTCTTAGGATAGGACCCAAAACTGTTGATTGCATATTTATTGGATATGCGCATAACAGTAGTGCACATCGATTTCTTGTACATGAGTCCAAGAATCCTGATGTACACGTAAACACTATCATGGAGGTGAATCCTAACGTTGTGTCTTACTTTGAAAATGTGTTTCCTTTGAGAATACAAACACATGCAACGTCATCAACACCTAATTTTGAAGTGGGTGAAAGCTCATCTAGACGAGTTGATGAGGTAGTTCATGATAAGACACATGAACAACCTGAGGTTGAAGAAAGTGACCGTAGGCGAAGCAAAAGGCCAAGGGTTGAAAAATCTTTCGGTCCAGACTTCGTTAGCTATATGGTTGAGGGCGAGCCCAATACATATCGCGAAGCGGTTTCTTCTTCAGAAGGACCTCAATGGAAAGAAGCAATAAGAAATGAAATAGATTCTATATTGCAAAATCATACTTGGGAGTTAGTAGATCTTCCACCTGGTTGCAAACCACTTGGATATCGTTGGATATTCAAAAGGAAGATGAAAACTGATGGAAGTATTGATAAGTACAAGGCTAGGTTGGTGATTAAAGGATTTAGACAAAAGGAAGGTCTAGATTACTTTGATACCTACTCGCCTGTGACGCGCATAACCTCGATTAGATTGGTTCTTGCTATAGCGGCTTTAAGAAATTTGGAAGTTCACCAAATGGATGTTAAAACCGCATTTCTAAATGGCGATTTAGAAGAAGAGATTTACATGGAGCAACCTGAAGGTTTTTCCGCCCCAGGTCAAGAGGGTAAAGTATGTAAACTCGTCAAGTCTTTGTATGGCTTGAAGCAAGCACCAAAACAATGGCACCAAAAGTTTGATCATGTCATGATTGACAATGGATTCAAAATAAATGAGTGCGAAAAATGTGTTTATTTCAAAGACACAAATGAAGGTTATGTGATTTTATGCCTTTATGTAGACGATATGCTTATCATTGGGAGTAATGATAAAATTATCAAAGCTACTAAAAGCATGTTAAAAGCGAGATTTGACATGAAAGACATGGGTTTAGCGGATGTGATTCTTGGGGTAAAGATCATAAGAACCCAAGATGGTCTTGTGTTAAGTCAATCTCACTATGTGGATAAAATTCTTGAAAAATTCAACTCGGAAGATACGAGTGTAGCTCGAACTCCAGTTGATACCTCCCAACATCTTAAGAAGAATAAGGGAGATGGAGTTGCTCAGTTAGAGTATTCAAGAATTATTGGCAGTCTAATGTATCTAATGACATGTACTAGACCCGACTTGGCTTACGCGGTGAGTAGGCTAAGTAGATACACCAGCAATCCGTGCGCGGATCATTGGAAGGCTATCACGAGGGTGCTTAGATACATAAGATACACAAGAGATTATGGATTGCATTATACCCGACAACCAGCAGTGATCGAAGGATACACTGATGCAAACTGGATATCGGATAATAAAGATTCCAAATCAACAAGTGGTTATGTGTTTACACTTGGAGGAGCTGCTATTGCTTGGAAGTCTTCCAAGCAAACGGTCATAGCAAGATCCACAATGGAATCCGAGTTTATCGCCTTGGATAAGTCAGGCGAGGAGGCGGAATGGCTACGTCAATTCGTGGAAGATATTCCAAGATGGCCAAAGCCTTTGCCAGCCATATGTGTACATTGTGATAGCCAATCAGCGATTGGTAGAGCTCAAAGCTTGATGTACAATGGCAGATCAAGGCATATGCGACGTAGACATAACACGATACGACAACTACTCTCAACGGGTGTTATCACAATTGATTATGTGAGATCAGCGGATAACATTGCGGACCCCTTTACAAAAGGCTTAAGCAGAGAGTTAGTAGAAACGTCGTCAAGAGGAATGGGACTAAAGCCCGTGGTAAATGGGAATATGAGGGAAACCTAACTTAGTTGACTGGAGATCCCAAGATCTAAGTTCAATAGGACAACTTAATCATATTACCAAACGGAGTCACTGTGGGGGAGTACCCCAAACTAATTAAAAAGGGAGTTATTTATACTTCCTAGTCCATTCCAATCAGTGACATTGAAGTGAGGCTAAGCATATTAAGGTTAACGATTACGGGAAATCAAATAACCATGATGCTTTTAATGATTCAGAGGAATCACCTATGTTAGAGTGAAGTAGGGTCGCTTCAAATGGATTTGTGGGGTGCGCAAATCCTAGAGCTCTCGCAGAACCAGGCTAGTGTTCCAGGACCATAATAGGACACGACAATGAGGAGTTGGCCAAACCAGGGAGAGTATTGTGTGAAGTGTATTGTCGTTTACACAAATGGGGGTATGTTCAAGGACATCGCGTCTACACACCGCTAGTAAGCTAAGTGCGCATCACAAAAGAAGGTTCAAAGGTTAAAACCTACCTATCTTGCAATACTCAACTGTCGAAGTTTATCGTTGAAAAGTGTAAGGAAAAGATCCATTTCCATACATGTGGGGGATTGTTGGAAATTTGATGAAAATAGCATTTTTCATGTGGGGGATTGTTGGAAAAATAGGTGAAAATAGCATTTTTCACAAATATAGGAAAATGATTTTTTCCTATTTTGGGCTAGAAATAAATATAATAAAATGAGCGGGTTTTATATATTTATTTGTGGGTTTGAGTTCTATGTTGGAAGACCTTCGCAACGAACTAAACCACGTCCAAAACCGAGCTAAGATGAATGAGATATCGATGCTCAAAGTTGGGTGTTTGGAACATTCAATGCTGAAACAAAAGGGAAAGTTGCACCTTGTCCCACATCGGATGAGAGATGGAACTTAAAGGGGTATTTAAGTGGGAACTCTCCATCCTTATTGTTTCATGGAAGCACACACTAGTGTCCTCGCGAAGGGTGCGGAGCACCCTAACTCGCACTCGCACTCGCACACGCTCGCGCGCGCGCTCGTGGCGTGGGCGATGAGGCGCAATGTGGCGCTTTGATGGCGCACTTTGCACTTCGCATCGCCGCGAGCCGCTTGAGAGCCGCCTTTGTATTTTTGACCACGTGCGCGTGGTGGAGCACAAGGGTTGCAAGGACCAAGTGGTAGGTGATGCGGCGCATGACGTGGCAGTCATGCGCATGCGCGCGCGGGTGCACGCATGGTGCATGGGTCCTGCGGGTGGGCGCGGCGCACCAGAGTGAGCCAATACGGCGCGACTGTGTGGCGCGCTCATATAGGCTCACAGGTGACGTGGCGCACGCGCGCATGGACTTGAGCCAAGAGGACGCACCGCACGGGTGATGTGGCGCACGCGCGCATGGTGACGTCGCGCACGCGCGCATGGCTGTGAGCCAAGAGGCCGCACCGCGCATGGTGACGTGGCGCATGCGCGCATTGCTGTGAGCCAAGAGGCCGCACCGCGCATGGGCGCGCGCGCAGAAAGCTTCCAGCATTGAATAACAGAGCAGTTTCAGTCCAGCTTCGTAACTGACGAGTTAACTAGCTTTGACTGAGAATTAAATGACGTATTAAATTGCATTGAAGACGTTTAATGCAATTTAAACCTCTCTTTAATTCGTTTTTTGACTGTTTCGACTTAGGAGCTGTATATATACAGCTCCACACCCACTGCTGAAAGACACCAGCAACACAACAGCTTTATGCAAACAACTCTCTTCCCATTTCTGATCTTTTTCTTGCAGCTCTCAAGGTAGACATCGGGTCTTGTGTCTATTCCGGCAGTACTACTGCTCCGGCTGTTGTACCCTGGGAAACAAAACGAGTACTCCTGGGAGGCTCAGAATTTGTTTTAAGGGAAGCGTGTGAACACGTGCCTCAGCCACTCTGCTTCTACACCATTCTTGCTTTTTGATTTATTTTTCAGTTGTAATTGTACCTGTAATTTTGCTTTCTTTATTTCTGAATAGTAATCTTATAATAAAATTTGTTTATTTTATTTATAATTTATGCGAATGGTTCCTACAATCTTAAAACAAATTTTTAAAACCGTTCTTGTAATCAAAACCATTCTGTTTGTGATTCAAACAAGTTTTGTTTTCACTCAGTCTGCGTTTTAAAAACAGATTTTTTTTTGTTTTCATCTTCAAAGGAGCGACTTTGGTTGAAAACATTTTTTGATTCTTCAGAATTTGTCCTAAAATTTGCTAAACTTTCTGATTTGGTCTTCAAAGTTGGACTTAGAAGCCAATTAGTAAGTTCTAAAAATTATAAATTTTCTGTTTTTGGTCTTCAAAGTTGGACTTAGAAGCCGAAACAGTAAATTGTGGTAAAATTAAAATTTAGTAGTTTCCTTCTGGTTTGTGCGTAAATCAGAATTTTTGACAAAAATTTTAATTTTAATTTTTTCAGCATGTCGACCGAGAATGTCAACGTCAACAACACCACAAATGTTGTGACGGGAACCCCCCTTAATGCCACCACTGTGGGAGCGTCCACAGTGGCCAATCACGCTGAACGACCCAAGAAGTTCTCGGGTCTACACTTCAAGCGGTGGCAGCAGAAGATGTTCTTCTACCTTACCACCATGAACCTTGCGAGGTTCTTAACTGAATCCGCTCCCCAACCTGCGGAAGGGGAGACCAGCGCTCAGGCTCTGAGCGCGGTAGAGGCTTGGAAGCACTCGGATTTCATTTGTCGAGGCTATGTGTTAAACGGGCTTTCGGATGCATTGTATAACGTGTACTACAATGTCAAGACTTCCAAAGACCTTTGGGATGCCTTGGACAAGAAGTATAAAACGGAGGATGCTGGCACAAAGAAATTTGTGGTAGCCCGTTTTTTGGATTTCAAAATGGTTGATTCTAAAACGGTTATGAATCAAGTCCAAGAATTCCAAATTATACTTCATGACATCTTTGCGAAAGGCATGACACTTAGCGAGACATTCCAAGTGGCAGCGATGATTGAAAAGTTACCTCCTAGTTGGGTTAATTTTAAGAATTATTTTAAACACAAACGAAAGGAGATGACTATAGAGGACCTTATTGTTCGTCTTCGGATTGAAGAGGACAATAGAATTGCCCAAAAAGGCAGCCTTGCGCAGTCTAGTGCTAGCGCAAATTTGGTTGAGCATGGGCAATCCTCTAAAGGCGCGAAGGGTAAGGGAAAAAGGACAAAGGGAAAGCAAAGGCTAGCAACCTTGGACCGAAGAAAGGGGTTGTGAAAAAGAAACCTCCAACGTTCCAAGGGACTTGTTACAACTGTGACGAGCCGGGGCATCGGGCTAACCAATGCAAGAAACCAAAGCGTGAGCGCGCGCACATGGTGGATGAAGACGGAATGCCTTTAGTGGCAATGATTTCCGACAAAACCGCAATGTTGGATGAGGTCAATGCTGTGACCAACACTCCAAAAGGATGGTGGATTGATACGGGAGCGACCCGTCATGTGTGTCCAGATAGTTAGTAGAAACGTCGTCAAGAGGAATGGGACTAAAGCCCGTGGTAAATGGGAATATGAGGGAAACCTAACTTAGTTGACTGGAGATCCCAAGATCTAAGTTCAATAGGACAACTTAATCATATTACCAAACGGAGTCACTGTGGGGGAGTACCCCAAACTAATTAAAAAGGGAGTTATTTATACTTCCTAGTCCATTCCAATCAGTGACATTGAAGTGAGGCTAAGCATATTAAGGTTAACGATTACGGGAAATCAAATAACCCTGATGCTTTTAATGATTCAGAGGAATCACCTATGTTAGAGTGAAGTAGGGTCGCTTCAAATGGATTTGTGGGGTGCGCAAATCCTAGAGCTCTCGCAGAACCAGGCTAGTGTTCCAGGACCATAATAGGACACGACAATGAGGAGTTGGCCAAACCAGGGAGAGTATTGTGTGAAGTGTATTGTCGTTTACACAAATGGGGGTATGTTCAAGGACATCGCGTCTACACACCGCTAGTAAGCTAAGTGCGCATCACAAAAGAAGGTTCAAAGGTTAAAACCTACCTATCTTGCAATACTCAACTGTCGAAGTTTATCGTTGAAAAGTGTAAGGAAAAGATCCATTTCCATACATGTGGGGGATTGTTGGAAATTTGATGAAAATAGCATTTTTCATGTGGGGGATTGTTGGAAAAATAGGTGAAAATAGCATTTTTCACAAATATAGGAAAATGATTTTTTCCTATTTTGGGCTAGAAATAAATATAATAAAGTGAGCGGGTTTTATATATTTATTTGTGGGTTTGAGTTCTATGTTGGAAGACCTTCGCAACGAACTAAACCACGTCCAAAACCGAGCTAAGATGAATGAGATATCGATGCTCAAAGTTGGGTGTTTGGAACATTCAATGCTGAAACAAAAGGGAAAGTTGCACCTTGTCCAACATCGGATGAGAGATGGAACTTAAAGGGGTATTTAAGTGGGAACTCTCCATCCTTATTGTTTCATGGAAGCACACACTAGTGTCCTCGCGAAGGGTGCGGAGCACCCTAACTCGCACTCGCACACGCTCGCGCGCGCGCGCGTGGCGTGGGCGATGAGGCGCAATGTGGCGCTTTGATGGCGCACTTTGCACTTCGCATTGCCGCGAGCCGCTTGAGAGCCGCCTTTGTATTTTTGACCACGTGCGCGTGGTGGAGCACAAGGGTTGAAAGGACCAAGTGGTAGGTGATGCGGCGCATGACGTGGTACGCTGTGCTCATGTCTAATCGTGAGCCGAAGGATTTGTGCATTGCTTGCCACAGCTCTGAAGTAAAACGTGCATCTCGATCCGAGATAATGGAGGTGGGCACCCCGTGCCTCGAAACGACTTCCTTAAGGTATATTTCTGCAAGAGTGGAGAATTTGTCCGTTTCCTTGATGGCCAGGAAGTGTGCAGACTTTGTGAGTCGGTCCACGATCACCCAAATAGTATCGTTCCCGCACTGGGATCTAGGCAGGCCAGTGACAAAATCCATGGAAATTTGCTCCCATTTCCATTGAGGTATCTCTGGTTGTTGGAGTAGGCCTGAGGGTTTCTGGTATTCAGACTTGACTCTTGCACAAGTCAAACACTTGCTGACGTAAGTTGCTATCTGGGCCTTCATGCTAGGCCACCAGTACGTAGCCTTGATATCGTGGTACATTTTATCCGAACCAGGATGCACCGAGTAGCGAGACTTGTGTGCTTCGTCCATCACAAGCTCTCGTAGGTTGCCATAGAGTGGGACCCAAATGTGTCCCGTTACGTAGTAAGCACCGTCTTCCTTTTATTCTAATCGTTGCCTTGATCCGCGTAGGGCTTCAGCCCTGACGTTTTCTGGTTTCAGTGCTTCTATCTGAGCAGCTCGTATCTGGGAAGGGAGACTAGAGTGGATCGTGAGTTGTAAAGCTCGCACGCGCTTAGGCGCAGTGTCCTTCCGACTGAGGGCGTCAGCCACAACATTGGCCTTGCCCGGGTGATACCTGATTGAGCACTCGTAGTCATTCAGTAGTTCGACCCATCGTCGTTGCCGCATATTCAGTTCCTTCTGCTTGAAGATATGCTCGAGACTCCTGTGGTCGGTGTAGATCGCGCACTTGGTTCCATACAGGTAATGCCGCCACAACTTAAGTGCAAAAACAACAGCTCCCAGCTCTAAATCGTGCGTAGTGTAGTTCTTTTCATGAACCTTAAGTTGGCGTGAGGCGTAGGCTATAACTTTGTCTCGTTGCATCAACACACAACCAAGACCTTGAATTGATGCGTCGCAGTAGACCACAAAATCGTCTGTGCCTTCTGGCAAGGAAAGGATAGGTGCGCTGCAAAGCCTATCCTTTAGATGCTGAAATGCTAATTCCTGTGCGTTTCCCCATCGATAAACAACGCCCTTCTGCGTTAGTGAGGTGAGAGGCTGTGCAATCTTAGAAAAATCCTTTATGAATCTCCGGTAGTATCCCGCCAAACCCAAGAATTGGCGAATTTCCTTTGGTGTACGAGGTGCAGGCCAGTTCTTAATCGAGTCTATCTTGGAGGGATCAACATGAATCCCATCCTTGTTTACCACGTGGCCTAGGAAATGGACTTCTCGAAGCCAGAAGTCGCATTTCGAGAACTTTGCGTAAAGCTGTTCTGTTCGAAGGAGTTCCAGAATAAGTCGTAGATGTCGCTCGTGTTCCTCCTGACTCTTGGAATAGATCAGGATGTCGTCGATGAAGACTATAATGAACTTGTCCAGGTAAGGCTTGCACACTCGGTTCATCAAGTCCATGAAAACCGCAGGTGCGTTCGTCATCCCAAAAGGCATGACCAAAAACTCATAGTGCCCGTATCGAGTTCTGAAAGCCGTTTTGGAGACGTCCTCTTCCCGGACTCTCAGCTGGTGATAACCCGATCTCAAATCGATCTTCGAATAGTAGCTCGATCCTTGCAGCTGGTCGAACAAGTCGTCGATACGCGGTAGAGGATAACGATTCTTCACCGTCACCTTGTTGAGTTCCCGGTAGTCGATGCACATTCTGAAAGTACCGTCCTTCTTCTTTACAAATAATACTGGAGCTCCCCAGGGCGATGAGCTTGGACGAATAAAACCCTTATCCAGGAGCTCTTGTAGTTGCGTGGAGAGTTCTTTCAACTCTGATGGGGCTAAACGATAAGGTGCACGGGCTATAGGCGCAGCTCCAGGAGCTAGTTCGATCTGAAACTCGACTTGGCGATGAGGCGGAAGACCAGGTAATTCCTCAGGAAATACCTCTGGATAATCGCGTACAACTGGAAAATCTTCTATCTTCTTCTCTTTTTCTGAGGTGTCAGTAACGAGAGCCAAAATGGCAGTGTGGCCCTTTCGCAAGCACTTTTGGGCCTTAAGGAGAGAAATGACGTTCTCAACAGCACTCCTCTTGTCGCCATGAATCATGAGAGGTTCACCATCGGGACCTGGAATGCGGACAACCTTCTCGTTGCAAAGAATCTCTGCTCGGTGTTGGGATAACCAATCCATCCCAATGACAACGTCGAAACTACCCAAGACAATAGGAATGAGGTCGATAGAGAAGGTCTGGTCAGCGAGAATAAGTTTACAACCCTTGACTACGTGTGTGGCTTCTAAACTCTTACCATTTGCTAGCTCTACGGTGTGCTTGTTGTTCAAAGGGGTTGGAATACGCTTAAGCATTCAACTAACTTCTAGTGACATGTAGCAAGTATCGGCACCCGAATTAAATAATACTGAAACATAAAAGTCGTCGAGAAGGAACTTACCCGCCACAACATTGGGGTCATTCCTTGCTTCACCTTGGCCAATCACAAACACCCGCCCCCTGGCGCCATTGTTGTTGTTGTTCCCATTGTTACCATTCCCCTGATTGTTGTTATTGTTGTTGTTGTTGTTCTGGTTCCTGTTCAGTTGGGGACAGTCTCTCTTGAAGTGGCCCTCAGCTCCACACTGAAAGCACCCTTTGTTATCACCCTGTTGCTGTTGCTGGCGCTGGTTCTGTTGAGCTTGATGACGATTCTGATTGGCGGGGTATAAGCTCCTGCAATCCTTTGCAGCGTGACCAGGCTTGTTGCACCGATGACAGTTGCCCCTGGTGCATGGCCCGCTGTGGTGCAGGCTGCAGCGATTGCATTTGGGGTGATTTCCTTTGTACCCACCATGACCTTGACCACCAGACGATTGCTGGTTGGGGCTCTTGTAGTCATCAGTCTTTCTCTGCTGAGACTGGGACTGAACCGAAGTCGAACCCTTACTTGAAGTTCCATCCCATTTCCGTTTGTTGTCACCAGAGGTACCAGAAGTAGTTGCAGCACCTATGCGTTTTGGTAACTTGTTCTGCTCCACCGCCTGGTCCGTGAGACAGTGAGCCAACTGAACAGTTTGCTGGTAGGTGGCGAGGTTCGCTGAAGTCACATGACTTTGGATTTCTGGCACTAAGCCCTGAAGAAATAGTTCGATGCGTTTGATGGGAGGATCCACCATAGTAGGGCACAGAATTGCCAGTTCGTTCGACCTTTTCACATAAGCTTCAATTTCGGACCCCGTCATCTTGAGGTTGAAGAACTCCACTTCCAGTTTGTGAATCTCATCACGACTGCAGTATTCCTCCTTGATCATTTCCTTAAAATTCTCCCATGGGGTGGCGTTGGCAGCAACCAACCCCAGCATCTGAACCTGAGCGTTCCACCATGTGAGGGCTAAACCCTCGAGAGTACCAGTAGCATACTTCACTCTGCGCCTCAGGGCATTCACACATTTCGAACACAGATTCTAGCTTCTCAAACCAGTGTAGGAGACCTACTGCTCCTTCAGTGCCGCTAAAAGTAGTTGGTCGGCAGTCCATGAAAGTCTTAAAAGTGCACACGGGTGGCTGAACATGCTGACCTATCGTAGGTGAAAGAAAGACAGAGTTTAACACAAAGGTTGGTTCACGAGAGTGGGATCCTAAAGATCCTAGAATGAGTTCGGACTGCAGGATATACCTCCTGCGTGTGCAGCTGCAAGTGCTGCGGCAACTCGTTCGTTGATCAGAGCCGTCAACTGGGCTTGTGTCAGGTTAACGCGTCCAGACATGATCTTCATATCAAGAAGAACGTGAGTGAGAGGGGTTCGCGAAGGTACGACGATAAAAGAGAGTAAGCACGCACGTGTTCAAGCAACAGTAGTTATACTAACCCAGCATACCATAAGCAATGTACTATGTAACTAGCAAGTAGGCAATATATACACAGATCATATCACCTAGAACATCGAGCCTTGCATGTGGAGTGAAGCGTCGTTGTGGACCGTTGAGCACTGTACAGGTTATAGTCTGGTTTTAACAAAAACGTTTTTCCCTTTATTAAAACCAAGTTCTCTATAACCAATGGCTCTGATACCAATCTGTCACACCCCCAAAATCCACCTGCGGAGTACTACCGCTTGGAGGCGTGACTGACCAGGATCCAGCCACCAATCATATTGAACAGGCATATAAGTAGTTATAAAAATCCAACCAATACAATTGGTGTTCAAACAAAACATAGTTAAGTTGCAAGCGGAAGCATAAGTCTTAAATCAAAACATAAATTTAATTGTTTCAAAGTTTAACATGGCACACAGTCATCCATGTCCCACAACGATCCTCCTCCATGCAAGCTCCAGCTAAGAACCTAAGGACCTGCAAAGCATGTAGTAACGAGTCAACAACAAGTTGAGTGAGTTCACGGTTGGGTGTTCGTTTTAAGTAGTTTCGAAAACAGTTTCCTTTAGCTGGAATCCTGCCGTGGGGGTTACCCCATAGTTAAAAACGTGAATTGTTTATTCCCGGTTACTCTGGCAATCCAGCCGTGGGGGCTACCCTGTGTTAGTTATCTGGCATTTCGGCCGTGGGGACTACCCCATGTATACACTAGACTCGTTACCATATCGACTGCTGACTGTAGTCATGTTTATGTGCCCTGAAACTGTCAATGTCTATCATCATTGACGTGCCCCAGATCCATTAGTTCACGCCCGTCCTCTGCGGCACGGTGTGAGGTTTGTCAGACCTAAATAGCGCTATCTAACTAATGACCCGCTCGCCATTGGCCCGGCGATTAAGTCGATATAAAAATGAGGGACTTCGTGATAGAGTTTTGGTCTAGTACGAGTTATCTGTCCATAGGGACGAGGAATTACATTCCTGAACCTTTGCTGTCCTACCCAAGGAGGACGAGGAACCCATGTTCCTTAACCCCAATTCCCGACCCCTGGGAATCCCATGCTTTGTAGAGGGTGTGAACTCACCTTGGTTTGCTCGGTAGGTACACAGAAAAGTCAATCAAGCGATATTGGGTCAACCGCGTCCTAACATAGTTGTATCATACAAGTCAGATTC
>JARYGA010042133.1:0-25574 GCA_030545235.1 Helianthus tuberosus | reverse complement strand
AATACCGGGATTTGTGGGCTTCGTCCATCAAGATCTGTCGCAAATTGGTTCGTTTGGGAATCCAAATTCGGTCCAGAAAGTGGAATATCCCGTTTGATTTGCTCACAGGCTGGGCTCCATCGTGGTAGATCCTTTCTTTCTTCAGGGTGTGTTCGTTAAAACACGCATGTTGAGCGTCGCGGATGAGGGTTTCGAGATCGTGTTGGGCTTGAACATTACGAGTGCTAAGCAGGTAGCTCCGTCTGCTAAGCGCGTCAGCCACAACATTTGCCTTGCCTGGGTGATAACGGATCTCACAGTCGTAATCGTTGAGAAGTTCTACCCATCGGCGTTGACGCATATTAAGTTCCTTCTGATTAAAGATATGTTGCAGGCTCCTATGATCGGTGAAGATCGTACACTTGGTACCGTACAGGTAGTGTCGCCAAATCTTTAATTCAAAAACAACTGCGCCTAGCTCGAGATCATGGGTTGTATAGTTCTTCTCGTGGACTTTGAGCTGACGAGATGCGTAAGCTATGACCTTGTCCCGTTGCATAAGTGAGATTTGTGAGGAATAAGCTCGTACGTAATCCCTACAGGATGTACTCGAGTCGGTCTGTTGGTTCTTAACTATAGTCTAGGTTTCTAAGACTTCGACCCGGACTAGGTCGAGTCTTGCCTAATTCCCTATAGTTATGGCTCTGATACCAATCTGTCACACCCCAACCGATGGCGGAAACATCGGGGCATGGCACTGAGCGAAACAGATTGTCCAGAAGTCTCCATAACAATTAGCAATACTATTTAATTTAAATAATACGTCCCATACCGTATCTCAAACAGTAACATAATTATTACAGACATAAATCCAGGCAAATATTCTGTTCCGACAACTCAGATTTAAAGTAGTCAGCAATTGTTTATCTGCTTCTAGAGACCCTTAGTTTGACCACTACATACAACTATTTGTTGGGCTCTAAAGCTTTATTCTAGCTTCGACTTCCTATCATGTGTGCGTCCTAAGCACCTGTCACATACATTAAAATAAAGTCAATACATAAAATGTAAAGGTGAGCATACAAGTTTGATAATAGCGTATAGAGTTCGAATTCGTTTACGCATAACCAGCACGTACACATAGTGAAATGAAGCACGTTAGTTATCGACATAGATCCATCGATACCAATGACTGCGGGTTGACTGCCTGAGGCAGTTCGCAATACATGATTACCACCGTAATCCATGTAAGTAATGGTCCTTAACAACCCCCGTGTGAACGGGTGCTGAGTCCAAACTATAGTACTATCGTTGCTAAGGCAGGTAGACAGCATTCCATGTGTAAACATAACAAACAAGCATTCGTAAGCCACGTATAACATGCATTAACGGTTAGCGTTCAAATAGTATTGAGTAGTGTGATTGTTGTAGTTTGAATATTTGTAACGTATATAACACCCAAAAGTGCGTAAAGCAAAAAGGGATCGAGGATACTCACAGCGGTGAATGGATTGAAGGGAGCGCTTAGCGAGTATGGTTAGCCTGAATAGATTCGATAGCGTAGGGATAAGTGATGTGTAAAACGTCACAAAGTATGAAAGGGTCGGATAGTGGTTCGATCGGATGGTAATCCGATCGGACAGCAATCCGTGCGGATAACAATCTGTTCGGGTGGTCATCCGGTCGGACAGTGGTCCGGTCGGGTGATGATTCGAGTGGATTGTTTCTTCCTATAAGAAGTATGTGTTTGTGTATGATGGCTTGACTTTTGAAGTTTTTGTTGTAGTATTTTGAGAACATTGAAGTATCTCTATCCATCAAGTCGTTCGATCGGATGATGGGTCGTGCGGATGACAATCCGTGCGGATGGTCATCCGGTCGGATGGCAACCTAATGGTGAGATTACTTGTGAAGACAAGTTCAAAGCAGAAGTGTCACTCGATCGGATGTCCATCCGATCGGGTGGCAACCCTGTTAATGAACATGTTGAAAATTGTTTAAGTCTTTAAAGTCTTAGTATCTCATGATCCGAAGAGTAATCCCTTCAGATGGTCGTCCGATCGGATTGCAATTCGTTCGATACTCAAACTCCAGATAGGATTTTTTTAAAGGTGGGACCCAAGTGTGATCCGTTCGGATGGTAATCCGTTTGGATGACCTATCCGATCGGACAGCAATCCGGTCGGATAACAATCCGTTACAGTTGTTCCGTTCGTCCTACACTTGGTCGTTTTGATGGTTTGTCATTATGTCGAGATACTTTGACAACGTGTTAGCCAACAGAACCCCTAGTTCGACCCAGATGACCAACCCGACCATGAATCACCCTAGTCCGGTCGGTTACCGGCTCGAGATGGTTATTCTTGACTAACCCAAAATCGGTAGTCTCGTGGGTAGAATCCGGATCTTGAGCTAGTACAACACTATGATAGAGTATAAAACTAGATCAGGGTCGGATCCTATCGGCTTTGGGTACATTGAGTGCGAAAGAGTTGAAAGAAGGTTAAAAACCATCTCTCAATCCTCTTTCACCACACTTGTGTCGAGATCTTTATAAGATCTTTGTGGAAATCGGTTAGATCTAAGTTGTTCTTGGAGGATTGAGGCCAAGACATGAAGTTCTTGAAGAACACATGATGACATCATCCTAGAACACTCGAAATCTAGTGATTTCACGGTTAAAAGTTAAGATTTAAAAGATAGAAAGGTGTAGAAGTGCGTGTAGATCAAGAAAGTACAAGATTTAGGACGAGATCTTACCTTGATCGAGAGAAATCGAAGAAAAGGTGGGGAGCACGAGCTGTTCGGACAGAGGGTTTCCAAAAGTAGAAAGAATGACAATGACGGGAGTATTTATAGGATTCCCAAAGGGGAAAGGGTTATCCGATCGGATGACACACCGCTTGGATGACGATCCGGTCGGATGACATCCTGGTCGAATGACATAGTGGCTATCCGGTCGAATGGCACGTGGTTCGATTGTTTGTTGTGACAATTTTGCCGAGTCGATTTTGATTGCGAGTGGTTCGATACGATAGGGTTTCCTAGTCAAATTACTTTTAGTCCCAACTACTAAATATCATAGTTCGATTTCGATTTGCGTTCGAGTTCGATTTCGAGTTTTGATTGAGTTCGACTGCATTTCGAGTTAGATTGCGTTTCGATTGATTACTGATGTGTGCAAAATGCAACATATAAATTACATCAATTGTGGCATAAAACTAACCATTTTTAGTACTAATGTTGGAAAAAGTGTGCTTTTGTCTTCCTTTTGTATTTTCAGGATTAAATGAGCTCAAATTAACAAAAGAAGCAAAAAGACAGCAAAATCTAACATAAATACAAGAAAAGGAACAAATGTGACATGCCCGACCCCACGACCGCATCTTCCCAAGCAAAACAAGAAGACAGAAGACTGAACACGCCCCGTGCTCAGCCAGCACGGGGGCGTGCCCAAGTGTCAGCAGAAAAGACAAAGTGGTAGAAGCTTTTATTGCCCACTACGGGGTCGTGCTCAGCGGACACGGGGCCGTGGTCAACTATAAGATTCGCAGAATCCAGGAAAATCTTTATAGTACAAATATTCTTCTGCACACGGGGTCGTGCTCAGCGGACACGGGGGCGTGGTCAACTAATAAAGACAAGCTGCATTAAATGAAGAAAGAGAGGATGTGGACACGGGGCCGTGCCCGAGCTTCTGTTCAGCCTATAAATAGGAGTGCTTGGCTCAAGCTCAAACCATCCCTTGGCACACCACCTCTCTCACACTTCACCCACCACCCACCACCACCATAACACCATCATCCACCACCATCATCCATTATCCATCATAGAGTGTGTGAGTCGTCTCGGGATCCAAGATTGATCGTAAGAGTTCTTGACAATCAAGGCCATGTTTGCCTAAGTCTCTTAGATCACTTGGTGAAGACAAGTGTCTAGTGTAATGCTTTTTATTTTTAATCTTTTCGCACTTTTTACTTGGTTTTGTATTAATGACTTTAATAACTAGTTTCTTATGTTGAAGGTGATTCTTCCTTATCGTTTGTCAGTGGTGTCTTGGCATTATTTTACTGTCTATATAAAATAAAAGATTTTCACCATTCATATCTCCACGGTCTATATGGAGGTATGTTGGCTACCTGGTCGGGGGTTAAGGGAACGGTTTGGTAAAGGTCTTGCCATTGTTCAGCGTTTAGAGGTCCTGCAATGGACCTGTGTCAAATTTAGTAGGACCTCCTTCAATACTTAACGGTATTGGATGGCGGGGGTCCAAACTCTTTGATCCCCTCATAAGTTAACTACTATTAATACTATAACCCGACTACTTAGGACTGTATCCCTGCTGACTCAGACTACTTAGTCGAGGGTAACGTCACCTCCAAAAGAGGGGCCTACCATAATTTGCATTAATAACTTAATTAATTATCTTTCAATAATCCACCCTTTTAGGATTGTATCCTTGCTGACTCAAACTACTGGGGTGAGGGTAACGTCACCTTCAAAAGAGGGGCCTACTACAATAACTAAGATAATCTCTTAAAATAGTGCAAAAGTGCGGAAATAATCAAAGGTTACACTAGATACGAGTCGGAACCAAGTGATTCATCTTGTCTATCTGTTTTTCCTTTTATTTTATTTTTCAGCATTTTTAGTTAGTTTTTATTTTTCTTAGTTTAAAACATTTTTCTAAACTTTTTATTTTGATTAGACGTTGAGGATAAACCGGTACTAAAAGCTCTTGTGTCCTTGGACGACCTCGGTATCTTACCAACAATATACTACGCTCACGATGGGTGCACTTGCCCATATGTGTGTTTAGTGTTAGTAAATATCGTGTTTTATAAATTTAAAACTTGGCTAAAAAGTGTTAAAGGGCTTAAAATATACACCTAATATATATAACACTTCACACGCATCAAGTTTTTGGCGCCGTTGCCGGGGACACAAGGATTTTAAGAAAGCTTAAAATCGACGGCCTAATCAGTTTTTCAAAACCTTTTCAAAACGCGCGCACATTTTTCTGCATTTTAGTTTAGTTTTGCATTTACAGTAACCTGAACACGGGCCGTGCTAGCTGAACACGCGGCCGTGCTGCACATTTTCATAAACACACCCAGTAACAGTAGCTTGAACACGGGCCGTGCTCACTGAACACGCCCCGTGCTCAACGAAATCAGTAAATTTAATTAAAACGCCCAGATACAGATCCTGAACACGGGGCCGTGTCCAGCCTCTGTTTCCGTTTTTATTTTTGTTTTCTGATCTCGAGACTTGGTTGTGGTCTGCTGAGTGATTCTCATGGATCAATACTCAGGAGGTTACAACTACACCTATGAGGAGGATGATTATATGAGTAATTATTGCACTAATTGTCGTAACCCACACTCGGTTCAGTATTGTCACTCATATCAACCATCCAATTCATACACCTACTATGAGGAACCCAGGTACGAGCCATCAACTTCATACACATCCTATGAAGACCAAAGGTATGAACCTCCTCCCTCATACTCATATTTTGATGAACCAAGGTATGAGCCTCCATACTCATACTTTGAGGAACCAAGATATGAGCCACCACCTTCGTATGCTTACTATGAGGAACCATGGCAAGAACAACCCACCTCATACGAGTATTATGAAGAACAAAATTACGACCCTTATCCATCATATACTTACAATGAAGAACAATGGTGTGAACCATCTACTTCATATGGGTATTATGAGGAACAAAGGATCGAACAACCGGATTCAATCTTTGAAAATCCCGATCCTTTTTCTATAACCGAAGTAACCGAGAGGATATTAGAACACCTTAGAGTTATCGATTGCCATATAAAAGAATCTCGCGCAAGGGAAGAGGAGTCCCGCGCAAGAGAAGAATTAAATAAAGAAGAGATAACTGAAAGTGTAAAAATGGAAGAACAAATAAGTGAAAAACCGACACATGAGTTAAACAACGAAAAAGGTGAGTCCGTTAACGATAAAATTCAAGAAGAGTCTAATTTTGAAGAAATTAATCTCTTGTCACCTTCTTTTGAAAATCATTGTTTAGTTCCAACTCATGCTAAGTTTTTAAAAGAGTTAAACACTAACACAAAAATTGACGAAACGGTAAGTGTTAAGTTAACTATTAATCAAACCTCGCTAATAAAAGAAGACCCATTTGAAATTAACATTACACCGGTTCCATGTTTCTTTCAAAATTCATTTATTAGTAATGTCACAATTGATAAAGATCTTTGTGTTAACATAATGCCTAACTACATTTTCGAAAAATTAAGTATTAGTGTTTTTCTCCACTTCAAATACCCATTTTTCTATCCAATCGGAAGGTAATAAAATCAATCGGTGTAGTTGAGGATGTCTTGGAACAAACAAATCGAATGGTAGTTCCCACCGACTTTGTCATCCTCGATGACGCTCCCCTAATGTTGGGACGACCATTTGTAAAAACTCACGAAGCTTTGAAAAACCGGAAGTTCAACAATCTACCTCTTCAATTAGGGGCATTTAAAAGAAGTGTCGATCTTGAGCGGTCAATGAAATATCCATTCGGCAATAATGACCCCCTAATTGAAGATGAAGATGAACCACCCGATACAAGTGAAAAGTTTGACCACTTTGTTGAAGAAGAGGTCGCCATAGAACAAACTTTTAAAGTTCTTGATCAAAATGAGAAACCAAATAAGGAGTCTCCTAAAGACCCACCACTTGAGCTCAAAGAACTTCCAAACGGTTTGGAATATGCTTTTCTAGACGAAGATGGTAAATTACTCGTAATTATTTCGTCTAAATTAGATAGTTTAGAAAAAGAAAAATTAATTAGTCTTTTGAAAAAACACAAAAATGCGATCGCTTGGAAACTTGTAGACATCAAAGGAATAAGTCCTTCCATGTGCACGCACAAAATTTTGATGAATGATGACTATAAATCGGTAATACAACCACAACGTCGAGTAAATCCCAATGTTCAAGAAGTGGTTAAAAATGAAGTCATCAAATTACTTGACGCCGGACTTATCTATCCTATCTCCAATAGCCCTTGGGTAAGTCCCGTCCAAGTAGTTCCAAAAAAAGGAGGTATGACGGTAATAACTAATGAAAATAATTGTTAGGATCGGAGGCCCTCATGAAAGTGTTTGTTTGTATAATCTATAGAAATGAACAGAGTTTAAGTGCAGCGGAAATGAATAACAAACTTTGTAAACACAATCAAGGAGAAAATAGTTTTGAGAAAGCATATGAAATTCATTTAGTCAAAATATTTACAATAAAAGTCAAATGATTACAGACATGCTTACATACTAAGCTCCCCCTCAGCCAGATGCCCCAAGGTTGGATTGTACAAGATGAAAGGATTGAATTGAGGAGAAGAACTCTCTCAAAACGAATCAAATGTAACAGTACAGAGTACTGCTCCATTTATAGACAAACCAAACCGCTGAGGCATCTCAGCTGACGTCACCATGAAAGCGACGTCTAACAGCCTACCAACCTGTATCTACTGTTCTTATACAAACACTGCTAAACCTAACAACTGACTATACAAGAATCAAATGATATACTAAACTACTGCTCTCCTTATTCATTAGTGCTTTCCTCAAGGTTGATCAGTCCTTGATTGGGCAGTGCTTTGTCATCAGCAGTTTGTACCAGCAGTGCTTAGTATCCAACAGTCTTCTAGGCTTCATCAGTAGTTATTTTGAGCAGCAGTTGTATCCGAGCAGGGGATATAAGACCATCAGCTGTTGTAGTCACTTTCAAGGGAGAACACTTAGTGTAAACAACTGCTTATTGTGAATCCATTGCTCTGATCCAGTTTTGGCTTTAATTATCTGTTCCTCTGGTAGGATTCAATCCCAACAATCTCCCCCTGGAACAGATAATGCCAAAACTCTTCATTATTGTGGACATTTATTGCCTCATCAACAGTTCCCTTATCTGACCTTTAAATTGTAGTTCAAAGTCTAGGGCATCTGTGTCTTCATCATCCCTGCTAAGTGGAAGATCAAGGAGATCCTGCAAATCTTCAAGACTCAGGCCAAGAGCTTGTTCCCTTGATATTTTCTTCACTTCTCCACCAGACCTGAGAAAGTCAATACGCACGTCTGTTTGTCAGTTTCCCACTTTAGTATTTTTGAGTCTGGTGGGTTTCTTGGGAGATGTTTATTTGCAGAGGTATTTGGTGAAGCTGGCCTATTCATGACTGGCTGAGCAGTACTTGCAGATTGTTCCAATTCAAGATCTTCTTTTATCATTACTTTAAGGCCTGCTTTTACAATAGCATTTCCAGCTTTTAGATCTTGAATGGTTTCAGCACTTGACTGGTTTTTGCTCCTTCTTTTGTAGATGGCAGCACCAGCTGGAGCAGTGGTTCTTTTAACTTGCAGCTTTGGTGGTCTTTTTGAAACCTCTGCTTTGGAGTAGTCAGGATTTTGTGGAACTTTTGGATCTTTCTTTCTAAGTTCCTCTAACTTCTTGTAGGTAGCCCTGACCCTATCTTCTCCCCACTTTGACACAGAATTCTTTGACCCATAATCAGCTGCTATCAGCTCCTCTTTCATTCTCTTCAACCTTAATGCCTTTTCAGCTTCAAATTGTTTGAATTTTTCAGGGGGAGTCTGCTTGACCTTATTTTTGATCATTTCTTGAATTCTGGTTGCTTCTCTTTCAAGCTCAGAAATGGTCTAGTTTTTGTACATGTATTTCTCCCCCTTGTATTTCTTGTAGGTCATGATGTTCTCAATGTAGTCTTTTCTCAAGGACTCATCTGCCCTTTCTGAAATTTGCTGACATACATTTTTAGCAAATCGCTCCATAGCACTGACCTGTGAGAGTAAAAACTGATAGTTTTGCTGAAATTCTCTATCAGATTTCCCTTTTCTGTTTTTGATTGCGATATCCTCTGCTTTCTTGGCTTTGAGCTTCAAGTATTCTTCGATATTATTAGGCCTGGGATATCCTGCAATTGATGGCAGACTCCTTTTAACTGGGTCATCCTCATAGTAGAAAGATTTGATTTCTTCCCTAACTGCAATGAGTTCTAGAGGAAATGAGACACCAGCAGGAGGTAATGGTTTTAAAATTTGAGCTGAAGAGAGAGGTATGGGTTTAGGAATTGTGACAAGTGACAGAGATTTTGAAGATGTTGGTGGTGGAGATGTGTCATCATCTTTTAGAATTAGCCTTCTCCTTTTTGGTTGAGGAGTGACTGATGATGTTTTAGGTGAAGTAGTGGTGGTAGATTTAGTGGCAGTGGTTTGTGATTGACTAACAGTTGTTGAAACAACTGGTGTTTCAACCACTGTTGCCATTACAACAGATGTTATAACATCTGTTGTCTTCTGCTTTTTGTCAGCAGGTGAAATTGGTGGAGAGATTGTTTTTGGTGGTGACAGTGGTGGTGGTAACGTGGTGATTGTGGTGTGTGTTGTAGTGGTGTGTGTTGAAGTGAGAACAGATGTTGAAACAACTGAGGTACCAGCAGTAGTTGATACAACAGGAGTTACAACAGCTGTTTGGGTGGAGGTTTGATGCTGATGGCTTTTGGATGGTGGTTTTGGAGGTTTTGGATGGTGGTTTTGGGACTTAGGTTTCCTTTTTGTCTTAGGATTTTTAGAATCCTTTGATCCAGAACAACCCTGCGCATACAGCTCCATAAAAGCTATTTTCTCCTCATTCCATCTTGAGATATCCTTTGCCATTCTATCTCTTTTAACACTTGCTACTCCTTCATCAAGTGCTTCTTGAGTTGCATCAACCTTTTTACTACCATCTGGCACAGGAATTTTTCTGGTCATAGCATCCCTTTCAGGTTCAATGTAAAGACCATCATCTATTCCTTTCTTCTTCCACTCCTGAATTTTCTCCCCCTTTTTGGCATTATCTTCTGGGAGTTGATCAATGAACAGTACTGTTGGAGGAGCAGTGCCAGTGGTTTCCAATAAATGGTCCTTGATTGCCTTAATATCTGGTTGAGTATTCTTGTACCTAGACTCCATAATGTTTCTCAGCTTTTGGACATGAAGTTCATGTTGCTGATCAGCCATTTCTTTTTGTTGTTGGAGAAAAGGTTGGAAGAAATTCCAGAGCTCATTTGTAGCAGATGCTTGTTGTGGAGCAGGTGCTTGAGATGGAACAACAGTGGATTGCATCTTTTGTGTTTTCAACACCTGCTGTATCATGTTTTTAAGATCTGCAACAGATGTATCCAACTTTTCAATTCGTTCCGTCAAATCCTTATGTTTTAAATCATCACCCAATTTAATGGGATCATCTGATTTCCCACTAGCAGTGGTTTTATCAGTGGTTGAGGTAGGGAGTGTACTCCAAACACTAACCACTGATGCCCCTTTTTCTTGGTACTGTGGTCTTCTTCCTTCAACACTTGACAACCTTTTGATGTTGCCAGTAGGATAAATAATCCACTGGTGGTTGGCAGAGGTGCTATGTAAGGAATTGCCTCCAAGGAAGTCTTATTAATGTAACCACTGTCCAACTGTAAACCAGTGGGTTCAACAGTTGTAGTGGCTGCTTCACTTGGACTACCACCAAGAGTTATGTGTAACTCAAGGGGTGTAACCTCCTCAGGTTGTGTTGGTGGGTTAGCAAAGATTGATACAGCAGACACAGTCATTTGTTGAGTTATATTCTCATTGATGGGTGATTGAGAAGGACTGTTTAGTGCCTGGTTCAAATCAATTGCATCCAACAGCAATTTAGTTGGTGATGGGATTTTGGATGTGAGGTTTGGTGTAGAAATAGGATTTGCTCCGGGCATTGAGCTGTGGATGATAAAACCAAGTGGTTTCAGAGCATCATGATGTGGTGGCCCTATGTGTACAACCTGTTCTTTTTGTGAAGAAGCAGGAGGAGTTTCGGTTATGGGTTGAGATATTTGTACCAACTGCTGTGAGGAAGTAGCAGCAGTGGTTTCTTGTGACATTTGTGCTGTCACAGGCAGTATCTCTGGTATCTCATCCTCCAGAGTAGCCTTTTTGATGGGTTTTGGGGGGTTTTGAGTTTTTCTTTTTGGCTTTTTGGTGATTTTAGGTGTGGGTTTCAAAGCAGTTGTGCTGCTGCTTTGATCACCTTGAGCAGTGGGCTCAGCAGCAGATACCTGAGGAGCAGTGGTAGCTGCTAAAATCTGCTCAGGCACCTCTGCTTGTGTTTTGCAAGGTGTTAACATTCTTGAAAAAGTTTTAGTTGTTAAACTGTTTATTTGAGTATAATCACCTTGGTTTATTATAGCTAAATCATCTTTACTGAATTTCTTTTCAAAATAGTAACTTAAAAACCTTGGAAACAGTAAGAATGATTTTGTTTCAACATTATTAACCAAATCTTTAAAGATTTCCCGAGAATAGTTAAAATTTTCTTCTTGAAGAATTGCATATCCCAGATTTTGAATCTTTAAAGGGATTTCATTGAAAGAAGTGGTTTTGTTTGAAACGCATAGTAGGAGGGTATGAAATAAAAATCTGGTTGCAGAAGAAAAATAACCTTTTTGTAAGGTAAGTTTCTTCATCATTGTGGCTTCATACCCTCTCTCAATGAAGTCAGTTTGTAACTCGTTTTTAGTGAAAGAAGTTTTACCTTCCTGATCATCGAGTTGAAAGACCTCTGAAATGGATTGTGGCGTGATTTGGACAGCTTTACCCTTTATAGAAGAGTATATGGTGGTTGCAGTGTCTCCTTGTTTTTCAAGGGTTGCATTCTTCCAGAACTCTCTTTGGGTCGCCAAATAGATTTGGGCATCGGCGATGAACAAAGTTTTGTACTTTGATTTTGCCATGGTGTCAATGATGGAATCGAAAACATTGGTGGTTCCTGGTTTTGTGAGAAGACCCAGGAGATTGTGAGATGGTTTATATGGGATTTCAGTGGAGATTGCCTTTTGAGAGGCTGTTTTCGATGATGATTTGGAAGTGGGTTTTTCAGATGGCTTCGATTTTGTCATTTTTGAAGAGAATGATCGAAGAAATTTGTGAAGGATGAGATGAAAAACTGCTTTGAGAAGAGAATTTTGAAGAATTCAATTCGACAGTAAAACCCTGTTTTGGTGGTGAGTGGGGGTATTTATAGGGAAGAAAGTGAATGCTGACGTGGCAGCCGTTACAAAAGGTCTGACCGCTATGTACTGCCCATGTGACAACCCCTGGTGAAAGTGAAGGACAATACTTTTATGAAAGTGACTGATGAAGGCAGTGGTATTAAAGCAGTGGATGATTTTTACTATCAGTGGATAGCATATCAGTGATAAGACACTGCTTTTGAACAACAGAGTTTATCAAAGAAATGAGAGAACAGGGGTTGACTTTCAGCAGTGGATAGTATTTTGTGATCAGATGTTTGAACAAAACAGTGATTAGGGTAAATAGTACAGATTTGAAGGACAAGTATTTCAGCAACTGTTTTGAGAATTTTCATTCAAGGTTTTTGCCACATGTCAATTTTGAGGGACAGTGGTTTAGTACCCCAGATGATGAGAACTCTTTACTAAGGCACCTCATTTTCATTTAATATCCAATTAAAACATGAGTGCCCCAGTAATTTAAGTACAGTTTGACAATCAACCTTTGATAAATGTTTTAAAAACAAACCTGAGTAAGATATGATCTCGACATATGAACCATTTCCTTCTGACCCATTTATGAGGACAATAATACCAACAAAAATACGGTACTATATCCTGACAGGAACTGAAACTATTGCCGACAAAAACAAGCAAGAGTTCAAAATATATTATTCCCAAAAAAAATGAACAATATATCCTGATTATTCGAGAAGATCCTTTATATATATAAAAAACTTAAAGGATTTTCTGAGAATAGCATCAAAAAGGATCTGGTATATTTTTAAAAGAACACGTAATCATAACATTCTCAAGTTTATGAAAAAATGGTCAGTGGTTTGACAACAGTTGGTAGAACATCCTGAATACATTTTGACCACTGTTTGATACCATTTTCTTTGTCAGTTGATTGCAATCATGAGGACTCATGGATAAATTTTTGAACATTTGTCTAGTCCTCTTTGGAGTTCATTCACGGGAATCAAAACCTTTTCCTGAACAGATGAATGCACATAGTTGCTTAATAATCATTGTTACCCTAATCTTTGACTCATAAGTGTTTTATGTTTATACTCTTTTCTTTTGACTTCAAAAGTTTTGAGATAAACACACTTATGAGTTTTTGTGATTTTTCTTAATGTATTTTAACATAGTTGATTTTGTCCTTTTGAGGAACTCAACCTGTTTTCAACACATAAGATCTGAATGACTAAAGTTTTAATTTCCCTCTTTTTATGTTATCAAAAACACTAATGTTTTATGAACATAGGTTTTTGTTAATCTGAGGTTCATACTTTAGCATTTTAATAAGGTGACATCACAATTTTCATAACAGCAATTGAAATCAACTTTGAAAATATGAAATAATCCCACAGTTTAGCAGATATGTTTTCAGATCTGAAAACTATGAGTGACTTATGCATGATATCACTTGTTGTGTGAGATTTGTGTGTCATATGACATCTTGGTTGATTTACAGAGTTTTTGAATAACCACTTTGAACATGATTTACTCGATACTCTGTTTTTCAACTAAATCAACCTTAGTATCAATGAATTTTGATTCGAACTGTTATGTCAAATTGATTGTTAGATCGAATTTGACTGTCCAGGCTCTGATACCAATTGTTAGGATCGGAGGCCCTCATGAAAGTGTTTGTTTGTGTAAAATTGTATAATCTATAGAAATGAACAGAGTTTAAGTTCAGCGGAAATGAATAACAAACTTTGTAAACACAATCAAGGAGAAAATAGTTTTGAGAAAGCATATGCAATTCATTTAGTCAAAAGATTTACAATAAAAGTCAAATGATTACAGACATGCTTACATACTAAGCTCCCCCTCAGCCAGATGCCCCAAGGTTGGATTGTACAAGATGAAAGGATTGAATTGAGGAGAAGAACTCTCTCAAAACGAATCAAATGTAACAGTACAGAGTACTGCTCCATTTATAGACAAACCAAACCGCTGAGGCATCTCAGCTGATGTCACCATGAAAGCAACGTCTAACAGCCTACCAACCTGTATCTACTGTTCTTATACAAACACTGCTAAACCTAACAACTGACTATACAAGAATAAGATGATATACTAAACTACTGCTCTCCTTATTCATCAGTGCTTTCCTCAAGGTTGATCAGTCCTTGATTGGGCAGTGCTTTGTCATCAGCAGTTTGTACCAGCAGTGCTTAGTATCCAACAGTCTTCTAGGCTTCATCAGTAGTTATTTTGAGCAGTAGTTGTATCCGAGCAGGGGATATAAGACCATCAGCTGTTGTAGTCACTTTCAAGGGAGAAGACTTAGTGTAAACAGCTGCTTATTGTGAATCCACTGCTCTGATCCAGTTTTGGCTTTAATTATCTGTTCCTCTGGTAGGGTTCAATCCCAACAAGAATGAACTAATACCGACAAGAACCGTCACAGGATGGAGAGTGTGTATTGATTATAGACGATTAAATGAAGCAACAAGGAAAGATCACTTTCCTTTACCCTTCATTGGTCAAATGTTAGAAAGATTATCCGGTCATAAATTTTACTGTTTCTTGGATGGTTTTTCAGGTTACTTTCAAATTCCAATAGCACCCGAAGACCAAGAAAATACAACTTTCACATGTCCCTATGGAACTTTTGCTTATCGACGCATGCCGTTTGGTCTATGTAATGCCCCCGCAACATTCCAACGTTGCATGGTAGCTATCTTCCATGACATGATAGAAAAGACAATGGAAGTCTTCATGGACGACTTTTCTATCTTTGGGGATTCATACGACCAATGCATCGATAACCTTGAACGAATGCTATCCCGATGTGAGGAAACTAACCTCGCCCTTAATTGGGAAAAATGCCATTTCATGGTAACAGAGGGAATAGTACTCGGTCACAAAATCTCAAGCGAAGGAATGGAGGTGGATCGAGCCAAAATAGATACCATTTCTAGACTACCACCTCCATCCTCCGTAAGCGCTATCAGAAGTTTCCTAGGGCATGCCGGATTCTATAGGCGGTTTATCAAAGGCTTTTCTAAAATCTCAAGGCCTCTAACAAAATTACTTGAAAAAGATGCCCCTTTCATCTTTGACAAGGATTGCAATCAAGCATTTCTAACCCTAAAAGAAATGTTAGTCAATGCACCTATCATGATAGCGCCTGATTGGAAATTCCCTTTCGAAATCATGTGTGATGCAAGTGACTTTGCAGTTGTAGCTGTCCTGGGACAAAGAAAAGAAAAGCATTTCCACCCAATTTATTATGCTAGTAAAACACTTAATGATGCACAAGAAAATTACACAACAACTGAAAAAGAATTACTAGTTGTGGTATTTGCTTTTGATAAATTTCGTTCTTATCTTGTTCTTTCTAAAACTATAGTCTATACAGATCATGATGCCATTCGATATCTCTTCAAAAAGCAGGACGCAAAACCACGTTTGATTCAGTGGATTCTACTCCTCCAAGAATTTGATATTGAAATCAAAGACAAAAGAGAAGCAGAAAATACCGCAGCAGATCATCTTTCACGCTTAGAAGACCCAGCTTTAGAGGCAACCAGGGACGAACAAATCAACGAAAAATTTCCAACTGAGTCCCTTGAAATGGTGGAATACAAAGAAGAACCATGGTACGCCGACTGTGCTAACTACCTAGCTAGCGGTATAGTCGCTAAGGGTTGGCCACATCATCAAAGAAAAAAATTATTTGCCAATGTAAAACACTATTTTTGGGAAGATCCATATCTTTTCAAAATGTGTGCCGACCAACTCATTCGACGATGCGTACATGGTAGCGAAGCACGAAGAATTCTACGCCATTGTCATGAAGGTCCATACGGAGGGCATCATGGTGCCGCTAGTACCGCACGAAAGGTATTTGATTCAGGATTTTATTGGCCAACCATTTACAAAGACGCCCAAAGTCTTGTCAAGACATGTGATGCTTGCCAAAGAACAGGCAATATTTCTTCCAAAAACGAAATGCCACAAAATGGCATTCTTGTTTGTGAAATTTTTGATGTGTGGGACTCGACTTTATGGGACCTTTCCCACCATCGAAAGGAAACAAATATATACTTGTGACAGTAGACTACTTGTCTAAATGGGCCGAGGCCGAGGCACTTCCAACAAATGATGGAAGAGTTGTGGTAAGATTTCTGAAGAAATTATTCTCTCGCTTTGGCACACCTAAAGCATTAATAAGTGATAGGGGTACCCATTTTTGCAACCACCAACTTGAAATTTTTTAACAAGATATGGGGTCTATCACCGGGTCTCAACAGCGTATCACCCTCAAACGAACGGACAAGCCAAAGTGACTAATAGAGGTTTAAAACGAATACTTGAAAAAACCGTAGGGTTAAATAAAAAGGAATGGGCAGATAAATTAGATGATGCTTTATGGGCTTTTCGAACTGCTTATAAAACAACAATAGGTACAACCACATATAAGCTAGTCTATGGAAAAAGTTGTCACTTGCCAGTAGAAATTGCACACAAAGCCTACTGGGCAATCAAAAATGTAAACTTAGATTTAGAATTTGCTGGTAAAAATCGATTTTGTCAATTGAATGAATTAAACGAGCTTGGGAATTATGCATACTCAAACTCCGAAATTTACAAGGAAGGAATGAAAAACTTGCATGACAAACATATTAAACCTAATGAATTTCGAGTAGGAGATCTAGTTCTTTTTTTTTTAATTCACGACTTCGATTATTTCCTGGTAAATTAAAGTCTAGGTGGTCAGGACCTTTTTCCATCACCCATATTTTCCCACATGGTGCAGTAGAAATTAAATCTCGGAATGGACCTCCATTCAAAGTCAATGGCCAACGGCTGAAACTCTATCAAGGATTCATTGAGGATGAAGAGGAGGAGATCTCGCTTCAAACGGTTGAAGAATGAAAACATCATCATCATACCTGGTAAGTTACGAACGATTGGGACGATATCTAAAGCGGTAAGTTTTCTGACCGAAGTTTATGGGAAACAAGGGCACTCACACGAGCACTTAAAAAAAATTCAAAAACTTTGCTCAGCACGGGGCCGTGTCCGCTGAACACGGGGCCGTGTCCGCGCTGCAGTCGGGATATATCCCCCTTTTCACAACAGTTACTTCATTCCACACGCCCCGTTTCCCTGAAAACACTCTGGTTCCAGGCGATTTTTCGCATATTTTCGACGTCTCATATCATCCTAACAACATCAAGGTATGATTCTATCACTTTTAGTAATTAGATTAGTTACTTGCATGTAGTTAAAACACCAAACATTTGGGGAAAAATCTAGGGTTCTTGAAGTTCATACGGATCGAACCTCAAATTTTTGTTTAGATTTGTTAGCATTTAGTTAGATTAGCGTTATGGGAAGTAAATCCACTTGTATTGTTCATAGATTTGCCCGATTTCTCACAAAAACCACAAACCCTTATTTTTGAACCGAAAAAGATAATATTGATAGGGTAAACGGGTTATTTTGGGAAAACGGCACTTGGGGTTTCATTTTCGGGGGAAACCGCACCTATTGGACCAAAAAATTTCAAGTTTTCGAAACCGGGTCGAAAAATGGAATTTTTTGTAACAGACGCCTGGACACGGGGTCGTGTCCGCTGAACACGGGGTCGTGTCCGCTGAACACAGGGTCGTGTCCAGCCCACTGTTTGCAGTTTTGTCCGAAAATTTCACTATTTCGTGCTAACTTTTGGTGTATTCTTTCAGATGTCGAGGAAGTTCACAAGGTTTAATGCAAATGAACTGGATGCAAGGGCAAGATATGAAGTACTTCAGACAAGACCGGAAGAATACCCAAGACAGGCATGCACGGATCTTTTAACCATGGTGAATCAACTTGACCGGTTCAACAACCTCGTAACCGGCCCACTAAGAGTCGCTTTAACAACTCGACTTCGTTCCGTCCAAGAATGCACTTTGGAATTCTATAGCACCTTCACATTCAACTCAAGGTGCGACCCATTCGACAATGATGGGGTAGTATTCAGATGTGGTGGAACTAGGTATTCGATCTCTATGGCACAATTTGGGTCGATTGTTGGGCTGTTTACGGAAGAGGATGCGGGTAATGAGGAAAACACCGGAGGGATGCGAGAGATTGACGATAATGAACGCCAAGCCATATGAGCTCAGATTGGTGAAGGGTACTACAATCCGAGCAGCACTAAGAGTACTAAATTGAGGGACCCGCTATACCAATACATCCATAGGCTCCTCGGTTATTCTCTTAGCCAAAGGCATGATAGCGGTGGCATTGTTGGGTTAAAAGATTTGCTAGTCCTTCACTGCATCCATACCCGCAGACACCTCGATGTTCCATATCTCTTGCTCCGAAACATGCATCTGAACCGCCTTGCTTCAGCACCAACCCCTATCTTCTTTGGGGGATGGATATACCGGCTCTTCAAACACTTCACCAACATTCCTAGGTCCTTTGAAAGGAGCCCATGGTCGGGAAGGGTGGATGTTCACATCTGCCATTCCATGAACCTAATTTATGAGGCTGAAGACGGGTCGGTAAGCTTTCAAAGGATGCAAGGTCATGCATGGAACCCGCAAGAAGCACTTGTCCTCCACGCTCCACATCATCATCAGTACAAATACCCACCCCACGGTGATCCGGGGCAATCCTCCTCACAAGGAGACAATTTTCCTAACTTTCAAAGTTTGCATGATTTGTTGCAGGAAAACCTCATGTGCACCAGGAACACCTACAACCTCGCCAACAACACGTACAACCGGGTCGGAGCTATTGAAAGAAACATATCCGACATTCAGGATGACTTTGGGAGCATCCGGGGGTACATGGCAAGGCACGGTGGAGAAGATGATGACGATGAGGACGAGGACATGGACTAGGCGGGTGGAGCGGAGGAAGGAGCTTATGGTTGGAGTTCCCTCAGGTTAACCCCACTTAATCTTGAACAATTTAAGGCTTGCGTGCCAAGTGTTGAACAATTTACTTTCCCTAACTTCTTTTATTTTCTGCATTTATTTTTCTTTTAACTTTGTTGACATGGATGTTGAACTTGGTAAAATTAGGATGTTTGCTATGGTGTGGTATAGTGTTGATTGATTGAGCAGGTACATACAAGGCTTAGAGTACTAAGCATTAGTACTACTAAAGCCGGGACAGGAAAATCGAAGAAAGAAACCTGTTTTTCAACCTTGCAGATTGTCCACACGGGGCCGTGTCCAGCCGACACGCCCCCGTGCCCACTCCCCCGAACCTGCTGTTTGTTTTAATTCTGCAGACTTTGACAGACACGGGGTCGTGTCCACCCAACACGCCCCCGTGTTCACCTTCTGTAAGTTTTCGTTACTGGCACCTGACCACGGGGTCGTGTCCACCCAACACGGGGTCGTGTCCAGGCAACCAGTAACATAAATTTTTGCTTTTAACACCTTTTTACGCATTCAATCAACCTAAAAACTTATATTTGGGACACATTGAGGACAATGTGTAATTTAAGTGTGGGGGGGATGCTAAAACCTTGAATCTTGCAAGTCCTAAATACAAGCCTTACACAAAACTCTATTGGAACCGCTAATCACCCCAAATTTTGTCAAAAATTTTCATTTTTTTTACTTGTCTAGGTTTAATTCGGGAATTTCAAGTTCTAAAAAGGTTATATTTTTACAAATTTACAACCGATAGCGTCGTGAAAAAAAGAACCAACATAAGAAAATTATGAAAAGGCATAGCAAACTTAGTTAAAATTTGATTATGTATACTTGATCACATAAAAACCCATTCCCACAAAAGTGAGTTTTGAGCCTTTATTGAGCATACAAATACATATCTTTAAATTAAATGCTCATTTTTCGTTTCTTGTGTGAATAGCCGCTTGGTTCTTACGACTCTAGAACTTGCCATGACGATACATTCCCGGTCCTTATCAACTTAAACCCGAGTAAATAAATGATGGAGGCATTAGGACTAACCCTTTTTATTTCTACACCATTATTTTTTTTTTGCCACCTACCCAAAATCCCCCTAGTTAGCCCCTTTGAGCCTAAACCCTTTCATTTCATAACCCAAATCAAACACCCTTTCACCCACCAAAACCTTTTTCATTTTTAAACCCTTTGTTTTAGTAACTAGCTCGGTTTTTCGTATGACTTTTCAAAAAAAAAATGTGTGTTGATGATGAAGCAAAAGAAAATAAAGAAACAAGTTTATCAGAAAAATAACTTTGTTTGAATAATAGCTTCATCAAAATAAAAGTTACGAAAATAAAAAGTCTCACAAAAACCGACGCTTGTTACGCTTTTTCACCCTTTCTACAAACCACTAACCACTAACCCAACCACCTACCTTTAACCCAAGCCTAACCCTTCACCCAAAAAGCCCTCTTGATATTTACAAAGGTATATAGTTAAAAAGGAGGAGGATTGATTGCTTGGCAAGCCTATGGTAGGAGTAAGTTCCATGCTGATCGGACTGTCGCGCTCCGGTCAAAGATAATATTTATAAGCCCAAATTACCCTTAACAATGTGTTAGTGGTAGTAAGGGGTCGAACCACGAAGAGTATGTGGTTTGTGTATGGATTCGAATGAATTAAACAATTGTGTCACGATTATGAAGCTTACTAGAATAATTTTGTGTTTTTGTTTATTTGGAAGATATGATTTAAACTAGATGATGTGATGAAAATGAGTAACAACTACTAATTAACGATTGCAAGAATTTTGGATACTAGAACAATTATAATAAAAAGGAATCACACCCGGTTTCGGTAATTGTTAACCTAGGATTTCTACAAGTTTTAGTTTCAACTCAAATGCATTCGATTAACGGATTTAGTGTACCGTGACTTAGGTGCTACTAACTATCAACGCCCCGAAGAACGGACAAAAAGACACTTTGTAATCAACACAAGTAAATCCTAACAACGACAACGTACAATTACATATCACCGTTTCGCAAAGTCATAACTTTTAACATCGTTCGACAATTCACGAATTCGTAACAAATGTAATACTATTGTCAAAAGTTTCAAAAACCAAATACAAATTGTCACTAAGATGAAACAAGAACAAATTGAAACCCTAAAATTAACAACTACCTACACCGGGGTGAAACCGAGATGATTAGCCGCTCATGGTTGATGCAACTTGATCACCGGATGCTTGGAATGCGGATGGAGTCATCTTGAAGCCTTGAGAATGGTGAATGATGAGGTTTGGTGAAAGATGATGATGGTGGAAGGATTAGGGTTTGTGGATGATGGATTAATTGTGATGATGGTGATGATTCTTGATAATGATTTCGGGTTGTAAAGATGAAGGTAGGTGGATGGTAGGTGATAGATGGATTATAATGGCTCCAAGAACAAGTTCAAAAACTCCAAACCATGTGTAACTCCCGAATATTGATGACCATGATACCCTTGATTCGTTCCAAGACCAAGGAAGTCAACATTTCGCGATGCCAACATAGGAGAGCCGTCGCCGACGGTGGATGTGTCCGTCGGCGACGGTGCGTAGATGTCCACATTAATCCGACGGCTTAACACGCTGTCTACGGCCAAATCAGGCGACGGCATATTACACATACCGTCGGCGACGACCCTTATGGGTGTCGGTGACGGTGCCCAAATTTCCAACTTTCTGTTTTTTCCATTTCTCAAGTCCGGTTGACCCGTTTCGCGTCCCGGTGGTTCCGTTTTCGCTCCGGTGACCCGTAAAGCTCCCGAAAAGCTCCTTAAACTCTGCTAGACCTGCAAAACACATATCTAATCAAAAGTAGACCATTCGAAACTAAAACTTGTGTAAAAACATCAAATTAAGCAATTACGATCACCGGTTTTCGACCACGTATCACATCCCCACACTTGTCTTTTGCTTGTCCTCAAGCAAATCTGTTTTTCACTTTCACGTGGGTCGAACAACGAATACACTTCCCATTCCCGAGACAAAGGTTAAGGTCTATTGTCATGCGAAAGTTCAAATCTTTTACAATTTTCACATATTTACCGGTTAAGTGAATAATCACATATAATAATGGTTATCCAAGATTAACCCGCCCGTAAAACTAACAAATTATGCACATCCCTCACAATGTTCTCTCCACTCGGCTTATATTTTTGCTAATATTTATAATGTACTAGCACTTCAAAGACTATTCACTCAAAACCGATTAGAACACATACCCGCATAAGCTTGCAACTCAATCATTCTCCACCATTGATCACGAATACTAAGCACAAGTGAAAAGGTCTTTGAAGGGTTGTAATGGGGCTAGGCGAAGGGTAGGAATTAGGATATTTTAAAGTGGCTAAGGTGATGAAAATTCGATTTTTTTATTACAAATGACTATTCTAACAAAACTAACAATAAACACCAAATATGAGGCAACAACATTCGCCTTTTATTCAACAACTATCAACACTTCTTTTTGTGTTTTTCTTCAACGATTTTCAATTCTTTTTCATGACATTTTCTGTTTTTTTTAACGCAAATAAACAAAAGCAACTATACAAAAATGATTCCTATAATCGAATTTCCATCACACGGGTTTAAAAGAAAAAGGTTTAAGGGTTATGGGCTATAGGGTGGTCAAACGAAAGGTTTAGGCTCAAAATGGGCGACTAGGGGATTTGTTCGGGTAAGGATAGATAAATGGTTTTAAGAGAAAAGGTTTACCTAATGCCTTAATCATTCTCGTGCTTGAATTCGGTCTATAGTCTCAAACGTATCAAAAGTTGCAAGTTCTACAATACGCGACTAATGGTCCACTCAAACAAAGAAACATGTAAATGTAAATCTATGATATAAAAGTGGCTCAAACCTCACGTATAAGGGTATGATATGTGATATGCATAAATTGCTAGTTCCTTAGGCGAATTATTCCCAAATAACCCCCCGCTAAATACCCGTTATGCTTATTAATTTGAACTTGACCATGACAAAAGACCAAATGGGTTGTGACATCCCTCGTTGACTTGGTTACTTGTGCTTTTAAGATCGCTTTTAAGACAAGAAATTTTGAAATTTTTTTGAAATTTTCCCCCATCCCCACACTTGAGGCAAACATTGTCCTCAATGTGTAGTATTTAAATGAACGGGTCAAAAATCTAAAACTTTTACTACTCCCCCATCCCCACACTTGAGGTAAACATTGTCCTCAATATGTAAGAACTAGAGTTTTAAAACACACAAGGGACGTGACACGGCTAACCCTTCCCATAATTTCACCCCGGAAAAAAATAAAATACAAAATACAATCCACTTATTATTAAACTAATAATCAAAGTAAAAAGGAAACGCATCTGATTTTTTGTCGCTTGATGCTCACATCTTCCTCTTCTCTTCATAAAAACGGTTGTCTCTCGAACATCATGTACCTACAAATTCTAACCCTTGTGTAGAAGCATGCTTCTCACAACCATCAAAATTTGTTAGTTACCTAGTTCGACCATTTTTATGAAAGTATTACCAAGCCATGCGTTATTTCACTTTGATTTATGTGGAAAATAATTTACAACAACAACAAACCTAACTCACTTTCGTAGGAATCACGGTTGCATTTAGCTTATGCAACAAGCCCTTTTAAACCCCCCAATAGCTTGGGAGGACGAGAGGTCTCGTGAGGGTTATATAGGGAACACACCCACAACGTTCATTTAACTAGGCGAGAATTTAAATAACAAAATGAAAATAACGAAAATAAAAATAATATACAACAACAACAACAAAAGACATACCTCGCCTCTACCGCTGATATCTCTCATTAGGGTTCACTGGCGGGTTCGGCTGGTACGGATAACCAGTGAGGGCCTCAAGCATATCCCTATAGTTATCTAATGGGCTCGACTCTCCTTGTGGCGGCGGTTGGTACGGCATCGGAACAAAACTTGAGCCAACGGCTTCGGGCCAATGAGGGGTTGGATCGGATGGGCCTTGCGGATGAGGAAGATTGGGGTAATTGGTCCACCCCGAGTGTTCAACATATGGGAGGCCGGCTTGATAATCTCTTTGATGGTGCTCTTGATCATGGAGCACCTTGAAGTTATTAATCGCCATCTGGTTAGAGAAGGCCAACGCTCCCCATCGGCGTTGGTCCAACTCTCCTTGTGCGGTTTGGCGCCTAGCCTCATCTTCTTCCCATGCCTGTCTATGGGCCCTTTCTTCCTCTTGCAACTGTATCATGCGTTCCATTTGTGATTGTTGTAACGCATGTTGCAGCTGTTGTTCCTCCAACTGCTTTTCCACCCTCTCGCGGAAAGATGCTTGAAAACCCCATTGTTGCTGCGAATACGCCCCTTGCGCCTCTTCCCATTCGTTCCTACTAGCATGGTGTTCTCTTGCTTCACCAATACCCGCCGACACATTGTCGTAGATCGCTTGATCTCCACGGTTCCACAACCGATACGACGGTATTTGCCTTTGATTCACAAAATCTGCCACATTAGCATAGATTTCCTTATGCTTCTTCCTGTACCTACGCCTCGGTCCCCGTGGACCGGAAGGATCAATTTCCTCCTCAACATCGGCCATCTCCTCATCACCCTCTTCTTCATCACCTTCTTCATCACCCTCTTTGTCATTAAACCGATAACTATCCCCTTGCTCATCTTCAACCGTATGCAAATGCCCAAAAGCTTTCACATTTATTCTCCAATGTCGCCTCATAGAGGCGAAGTTGAATTGATCAATGGGCTTAGACACCCACAGTGAGTCTTGAGGTAAGGCATTCTGTTGGAGAATCATGGCGCTAATCAACCTTGCATAAGGAATCATCTTTCATTTAAACGATTCCCGCGTATCCCATGTGTTGATCATAACAATTTGACGCCACGAGAGCTTGGGCGTCCCATATAACAATGCATGCAAAACCCGACAGTCGGGTGCCTTCACCGTTCCACGGTCTCCGAACCGTACCAAAATATTCTCTAACGAGATACCTTGAAGTATCTTTCCCATCAAAGACAAATCGGCCCTTGAATCACTTGCACCCCCAGAACCTAGTAGGGTGTCCTCTAAAAGCCTCACTGGGTCAGCCTCGTTTTTCTTGTTGTCCAAAAACTGATCATACCCATAATATTCATACGCGTCGACCCCAAGCGAGTCAAACCTCGCTATAGCATTCATATGTTCGAAAGACATGACCATTTGACTTCTTCCAATGTTACCAATCAACTTCCACCTATGAGCCGGTCTATCAGAGTGTTCAAAACGAAGGGTGGATAACCACTCACAAACTGCCCCCAAGTATACCCGAGTAGTGATATCATCACACCAGTCAACCACCCGTTCCCAGCCAAGTTTCTCAAACCTTTTCACTATACCAATGTTTCTAAACTCTTCAACATCTACCGTACGTTCACAAACCGCCCTGTCGGGTACGGGTTTTGAAATACCCGTAACCATTTTCATCTTCCACATCTTGGCTTCTAACCTCTTATTGTTGTAACGAGAAAGAGCCTTTGTTTTCTCTTCCTTCCATGCCGAAGCCGATCTACTAGTTTTTTCTTCTTCCCAATCCCAATCCTGTCGAATAAGTTGCCTA
>JARYGA010042132.1:0-20072 GCA_030545235.1 Helianthus tuberosus | reverse complement strand
ATTTTCCAATTTTATCCAAGAAACGTTTTCATTTTCAATTTTGATTTTTCCAAAATCTTTTTCTTTTTCTTTCAAAATCTTGTTATCCAATGTCAAACTGTCCATATCACTCAACAGTTTGATATTTTCAGACTTCAGTTTTTCACAATTCAAACGCAACTCCAAAATCTGTTCATCATCAGCTTTCTTCTCATCTTTCAACGCTTTGTTTTCCAATGTCAAATTCTTCATATCTTTCAAGAGATTGACATTTTCTGATTCGAATTTTTCACATTTTGAACATTTTCCATTCATCTCTCCATTATTAACTTCTTTCTTTGTTTCCATCTTGTATGTTCCTGCACAAAAAAATTTAACAAAATCAAGAGGATTCATATTTTCATCAATATAGCAACCCCTCTTAATATCGTATCTCATAACATTTTTTGCTGCAAGACACACAGTGATTCGTTTTCTCATTTCAATGATCACATCCAAATCTATCTTTTCTGATTCTCCTTTTATTTCATCCAATAACTCCCTTTTTCTTGAATCTTTATGACTCCTATGATTTGTTATTGTATTTATGAAACTTCTTAAATCAAAGCGTGATAAACTAGAATCCCGTTTCAGTTCATTCACGAATTTATCCCATTCCAAAGGTAAAGCATTAACAAGTCTTGAAATTTTTTCATCCTTTGAAAAATATATCCCATGTCTTTCTAACTTGTAAACTAACTCATCAAACCGTTTTACCAACTTCTCCACTGATTCATTCTTCATACACAACAAATTTTCGAATCTTTTAACATAAACATCCTTATCACCTAATCTCCCACACCAAGATTCACAAATCCAATCATTTAAATTTTCAAGATTTTTGTTTTCCTTTTCATCAAACATTTTAATTCTTGGTATTTGTGCCTTGTAAATCACCTCGAATCACCTGCAAACAAAAACAAACAAGCTATCAGTTCAAACAAACTGAATATGTAACAGTTGTGTTTGATGAAATCAATCTAAGACTCGTGTCAAGAATTTGCGAATTCGTTTCAATGTTGTTCGGGTGAAACCAATGAATGAATGAGCCTGCCAAAAAGATATACAATCCGAAATGATTGTGCTTACAACACTCTAATTAATTGACAGAATCTCAAACTTCAAATAATGCTACAACACTTTGTGCCGCAAATATGAATCACGTGGACCAAGGACTGTTTTAAAACAACTCGATGAAATCAAACAATTAATGGGTTGTTTTAAATGTGCACAATTATTGATTAGGCCTCACTACATTAATCAGTTTTAATATTCATTGGATCGATGATAATGAACTTTAGTAATGATTGGGCTTAACAACACTCAAAATGATATCACCAACTTTTGACTTTAGAAAACCGAATATATTGATCAGATCAAACTTTTCACATGCAAACTTGATTGAGCCACAAAATAAGGTCTATCTCAATTCACATGCTATCTGACAATATCACATGCAAACCTATATCATCATGCAAACTGGTCAAAACACTTTTGCCGACAAGTATTAATTGAGTATGAAACTGATTAAAAGTTATCACAAGCAGCCGACAACAAATATTCCAACAAATGTTATGTTCACGTTCAATCAGAATCAAATGTGATGACACATAAGCGAAATCAATCAACTTGTCACAAAAGCGGAATTATCAACTTATGTACTTATCAGCGAAATCAGGTTGTATGTGACCCTATGAGCGAAATCGGTAATGTACTAATAAGCGAAATCATCAGGTTCGAATAAGCGAAATCAGTTGACAAATTGTGACATAAAAGCGAAATCAACTGATGTACGTAAAAGCGAAATCAGACAGTTAACACTCGATGTTCACAAAAACGAAATCACGATTTTACTCATTTTTACGCTGAATTTTAATCTGAAACTTTCAAGGGTTATTCTATACTTAATACCGATCACAATGATATGAAATATGTTCAATTTCGACCACAAATTCGTTCCAGATCTGAGTTTGAAAATTCTGTTCGTGAACCGATTGAAATTTTGTTAAAATTGATTGATTTTTACTTTGTTTTAAGGTCTGATATTATTACGGATTGATTAACAGATAATTTCGCTCAATATACTTGAGATTCAACTCATTTTGTCCGTAGGAACTTGTTTAAACCGAAAAATAAAAAAGAAATTGAGTAGAAATGTGAGAATAGTGTCGAATCAGCTGATGTAATATGAACTCCTCGTCCTGAAGCTCTGATACCACTTGTTGGACCATGTCGTGACCCTAAATGATCAGTCAAGGCAGTTCATCATCACGTATAAAGGCGGAATCAGTATACGCAACGTAACAACAGCTTATCCTTTCAATTTCTTCACTTTATTAGCTTTCTGAGATCAATTTGACAGAGTTTCGCTACCAAGCTAATGACCTGATTTCGCTCCAATGGTTACCATGAATGAACACATGTAGGGGTATTTATATTATGGCTGATTTCGCTCCAATGACATGACATATGAGCGAAATCACCATATTGACATATAAGCGAACCTAGTCTAGGACATAAAAGCGAAATCAGAAATGCATGAATGAACGTAATTACAATATCATTTCCTTAATTGCTTTTGTCATCTTGTGTGATGATGTCATGATGATGTTGCTTTGGTGATGTCATCATGACATCATTCTTGAACATTCTTCGCAACGAACTGAGACACGATCTAAGACGAAGTTGATAGATGAATGCACTAACAGACTCCCCCTTGGATGTTGACGTAATCTTCAGCTCCTGAGTCTTCAGTCTTAGTCTTTTCTCTAACTCTCTGTCGTCTCATCATAAACTCTATCTTCACAAGTTTCAGGATCTTGTCCTCCTGGCTCTAACTTCTTTCTTCCCTTTGAATGTTGATCCAGACTCCCCCTCTCGATATGCTAGAATCTGAGATATCTGGTTCAAGCTTTGACATTTAGATTCCATTGGGAATAATGAAGTTTACAACCTGTTAACCTGCACATCCTCTACCTCAACATAAGTTTCACAAATTTATAACAATTGAATTTAGTAAACTTACTGGTAGACATCATTAACACAATCAATCATACTAGTTACATCAAGTCCAAACGAATGACCTTGATAAACTAACTACACAGTCTATCAAAACATTTGTATATGACACTTAAAGTTTTCAACATATTCTCCCAACCCAATTCATCATGTTTAGCACTTGGAATTTTGAATATCAGCTCTTCAACATCAGTTTGTCGAAAATCTTTTTGAATTTTGAGTTTAAAGAAATGCAGTAAACAAATATGTACAAACAATATTTTTGTGAGTTTGTGTAAGAGGATCATATCAGTTTATGAGACAAATCACTAGCACCGTTAAGCTTTAAACATGTTAAGTTCAAAACGATTCACTTAGATTATCAGTATACTGATCCACTTAAATTTTCACACACATTTCAACTGCTTCGAGATACAAGTTTAATGTCTTAGATACTTAGACTTAATCACGTGTCCCACCTCAGAATATACTCCTGTATCCAGATCCCAATATTCAGTCTTACAGGCAATTATAACACAAATGATATCTGTAAGGGGTTAATAAATTATGAAGAATCATGAGAGCTCAGGTCAGAACTACCGTTCAGCAGAGAGATCATGACTCAACTTTTGGGTGTGTCCCCTTTAGAGGATCTTTTTACAACAGCATTGCTAAGCAATTTTATTGTCTTATCATTTATGCTGAGGGTGATGCTATGTTTCAAGCATTTGCAGAAAGTATTATTCGAGGACTTGGTCAGAACCACCGTTCAGCAGAAGTCCCGGAATAATACCCCAGATATCACTGAGTATAAAAACCTAGTATATCAGAATACGAGACCTTTCAAACAAGATTTCGGGGGTTACCCATATATCCGAGAGATGTTACCCACGATATAAGCAAGTTTGAAATTTAGGTTTATATCTCGTCACAATTTACTAAATGTGCAAAAACCTATTGACACATCATCAGTGAGACCGTTTATCACATTTGACATTTCATATCTTTAGCATGATGTGATCGTCCACTGATGTACTATCATTTCCTCTTTTATACGCTGAATTTTAATCTGAAACTTTCAAGGGTTATTCTATACTTAATACTGATCACAATGATATGAAATATGTTCAATTTCGACCACAAATTCATTCCAGATCTGAGTTTGAAAATTATGTTCGTGAACCGATTGAAATTTTGTTAAAATTAATTGATTTTTACTTTGTTTTAAGGTCTGATATTATTACGGATTGATTAACAGATAATTTCGCTCAATATACTTGAGATTCAACTCATTTTGTCCGTAGGAACTTGTTTAAACCGAAAAATAAAAAAGAAATTGAGTAGAAATGTGAGAATAGTGTCGAATCAGCTGATGTAATATGAACTCCTCGTCCTGAAGCTCTGATACCACTTGTTGGACCGTGTCGTGACCCTAAACGATCAGTCAAGGCAGTTCATCATCACGTATAAAGGCGGAATCAGTATACGCAACGTAACAACAGCTTATCCTTTCAATTTCTTCACTTTATTAGCTTTCTGAGATCAATTTGACAGAGTTTCGCTACCAAGCTAATGACCTGATTTCGCTCCAATCTCTTCAACTAATGACACATGTGTGGTATTTATAGTATTGCTGATTTCGCTTCAATGGCATGCCATATAAGCGAAATCACCATGAAACTGATTTCGCTTATATGTCAAGTACATTAAAGCGAAATCACCATGTCCCTTTAAGCGAAATCCCATCTAGACAACCATGTACATTAAAGCGAAATTAGCATTAAAAACCCTAATTTGACTTTCTTGATTTTCTTGATGAAGATGCAGTCAACAGACATTCTTGTGCATCAACAGGCTAAGTCTCTTACATCACTTGGTGAAGACAAGCATTTAATGTAACACTTTTTATTTTTAATCTTTTCGCACTTTTTATTTGGTTTTGTATTAATGACTTTAATAACTAGTTTCTTATGTTGAAGGTGAAACGTCCTTATCATTTGTCCGTTGTGTCTTAACATTACTTTACTGTTTCTATAAAGTAAAACATTTTCACCATTCATATCTCTACGGTCTATATAGAGATATGTTGGCTACCTGTTCGGGGGTTAAGTGTAACATCCCGAAAACGGGTTTGGTAATCAAATCTCGTTAATACTAAAAGACGGGTAAAGTACCATTAGTGGTGAGAGTAACCCGATAAATATTAGGATTTAAACAAATGATCTTAATATTAAATACAAAGTTAACGAAAGCTTTTGTAGAAATAAAGTTTATAGAAGGCCCGAGTAACGGGATTTAAAATAATCTTAGTCATAGATTCCCCGAGCCCACTAATTTAAATAGGAATGTTTAACCTAGTTAATAAGTGGGGAATATCGTTAGAAATAAGTAGGTCGTGGCCTACTTAATAACGAACCAAACACGAGGGGTTAAAATGGAATAACTTAACAAAGTTATTTAATAAAACACAACACACACACTAAGAGTGTGTGTGTGTGCGTACGACCAGGGGAAGCTCCCCATGGAGCCAAACCCTAACCTTCAACAAATCCATCAAATTGAAGGATCAAATGAAGCCCAAATTCACAACCGAGCATGAAGTAACCATCACCCGAACAAGGGGATCATAAGGTATGTAAAATCTTGATGTTTGGTGAAGTTGTAAAAATTGGGTAATCATCCTAATCGCGAATTAGGCATGGATTAGAGAACCTATGGCTAGATTAGTGATGTATATTTGCTTAGGAACAAAACCCTAAGTGAAAATCATACATAACATGTTATGGATTGAATGATTGAATGATTTACCACACTAGGTTAAGTGGGTTTTAATCATATGATGAATTTGAGGATATGATTGTGATTAGGATCATCATGCATGTTAGTAATCGGGAAATACTTAAACAATTTGCAAGTTTGAGTATTTGATCATAAGTGATGGTGGTTAAATTTTGATGTTAATCTTGGTAAAAATGACTAGTTATGAACTAGTTAGCAAATGTGTAGAATTATGCCCATTAGGTGTTTGTTAAAATGCCTAAATGAGAAGTAAAGTGTTGAAATTCAAGTGAAATGCGTAATTGGCAAGTTTGACTAATTACATGAGACATGGGATAAAACGGGTTCTAATCATAATGTTGATTTACCTTAATTGTGCATATTATATGATTAAAGGTAGTTGACTTTAGAAAGTCAAACTAACTAGTGATGAAGTCGAATAGTAGTTTCGACAAAGAAAATAAGTAAGGTGGAATAGTCGTGATTGTTAATGACTAATCTAACCACCTTGTAAATGTTGATATAGTTGACGCTTAACGAGCTAGGTGAAAGCTTGGGGAAAGAAGCGGGTAAAACGAATCAAGAATGAAGGAAAAAGCATATTTCGGATGCAAGGTAAGTATAGCTTACACTAGTCTTATATTTTAGAATATCCTCTTATCGTATTAGTTACGAATAAGATAAATACATAATTGAGATATGATGTTCCGGCGTGTAAACGTACGGAACAAGATAGTCGAGCATGACAAGAAACCATGTTGATGGTTTAAAAGGAGTTAAATCGGTAATTCGATCATTTTATGACAAATGGAAAATGAACTTTTGAATGGTTACCTTATAGGGTAAACCAAAACAAACAATAAGGGTAAAACGGTAAATTGGTCATGTGTCAACCATAACTATTGGTTTTAAAAGACACTTATGAAGTAAGCCTTAATAGGCCGAAAAGTATTAAGAAATGAATTTTAAGTAAAATGACTGCACGATGTAAATCGGAGCGAGTCATATAGTCGAGATGAAAATACATGTCATCTCGCTAATATAAATGGTCATTTAGACCAAACGGGTCAAAGAGTGAAGATACCACCCTTTGATGATAACGACTAATGATTATTGTCGAGTTATATGATTTCAGGAATAAATGTAGAAATGATATTTGCATCGCTATTATTTAGCGAATATTATAGCAAGACATTAAAACAGGTCAATACATTGACCCGAGCCAGGTATGTGTAATAGAGTAATTATTCATTTAGAACATAAGGTTCAATGAGCATTAAAATGAAGTCTTGGATAGACAATGGGGTACTTAAATGGGTAAACCGAATGTTTTAAAAGAGTGTCGTGGTGCTTCGAAGGGCATAAAGACCTTTCGAACAAGATCATAACTCAAAAGAAGTATTATGGGTCAAACATGCTCTCAAAGGGCCTTGTCGTAATTGAAAGACTAAAAAGGACCAAAACGCCCTTGTTAGCTAATTCGAACAAACAACCTTTAAAGGTTGTTTGGAAACAAGTTTTATGATTAAGTAAATACTTAGATTAAGTATAGAAGTTGAAAGAGATATTATATTAGTCAAACGGTACTATTTGAGTTTTTGCCGTAAAATAATGATTCGAGAGGTAAAATTTGGTTTATATAGATCACCACATCAAACCCGCCATAAACACAGTTGTGGTGGGAGATTATAGGATAAGAAATGTGGTGATGAAATGCTAGAAACAATCGAAAGCGATTTTAGGCTCGAAAGTGCTTAAATACCCTTAACGGGTCAAAATAAGCATACAAGAGAAAACGGGTTTAATTTGTGTAATAAACCGGTGATTAGAATCTAATATGGTAGATAATATTAGTTTGAAGAAGTGTATGTGATATAAGAGTCAAATAAACACGTTTGATGATGAAATCACGAACGGGTCAAAAGTTGGTAAAAAGGATAATAAGCCGAAGAGTTAAAAGTCCGAAATTTTATTATGTAGGATGTTTGATTTCAACTCCATTAGATGGAGAATTAAATTACGGTCGCGAAGGAAAAAGAATCGGGTAAAACGGATCAATAACGAAGAAGTTATGGCCGTTTCCGTAAAAACAGGCATAGCTGAAAATGCAGGAACCAACTCCAGACCTGCTAGAAACTGGTTTCCCCCGCGACACGCGAAGTAACAACGTGGATCCGCCGCGACACGCGACGGAACCCTGTTTTGTCGAAAATTTTTATTTTAATCAGTTTTGCTTCCCGGACTCGTTTAAATACGTTCTAAGTTACATATGACTAATCCAACTCATGTTTTATGAGTTTCAGGTATGATTTTAGCACCGGAGGACGATCAAGCATAATGAAGAACCGAACACGATTAAGAAATAAGCTTCCGCACTATGTATCATTGTTATGTTAAATGACGAACTCACACACGTTATGTTGTATAGTTTTAATTCTGTAAAAGGTTTAATGAACCCGTAATTTCAATGTATTTGAAATCATAATTACCCGTTTATCTTCATAAACTATATTAAAACCGTTAAATAATAATAAGGGTGTTACAAGTTGGTATCAGAGCGTTGGTTTAAGAGATTCAAGTATGGTGGGGAAGAACCATGCTTGGACTTAAACCTTATGCTCTTGACAAAGATTGGTGTTCGGTTCGAGGCTTGATCGCAAATCCGGTAAGTGCATGTATGCTAATTGTCTAGCGTATTAAAGTGTTGTAGACAACACATAGGGTTACCGTGTAATACACGTTACCCCAATTAAATGATTGATATAGTTGACAAAAATACGCGCGTTGACGCGTATAGTAGAAAGAGCCTTGTATTATAATACAGGCGATTATTGAAGTTGACATTACTAACTTTTGTGAATGTCTTGATTGAAGGACACTTGCATTTAAAGATGACAAGAGTTGAACAAATTAAGGATATGATAGAGGAACGGTCCGAAGTATGACAATAGGAGCATGCTCACTAAGGACTAAATCACGTAACGACCGCGAACAAGGTTAATGGCAAGAAACGCCCGTCGAGCATCACCTAGTGCGTGCTTTTAAATATAATCGCACAATTAACAATATGCAACAAACAGGTAAAGAATAATTGTTGCATATGTAAATTAGAAACTTGGGAAGACTGAATAGAATACCTATCCAGGATATTATTTCCAAGAAAACTAAATAGAGGTGTTACTTACATGGGGTGTGATGTGAAAACTATAAAAAAGCCGTGTGTGTTATGTGTTAATTGCTTACTCTGGCCAAGTAAGTAGTGGCATATGATACCATGAGTTTCTTATAGCGGACACATTTACATCCGATGTAGTAAGGGCAGAGTGAATGGGACTAACTTAAAAGTACCCAAATGAATCAAATAAGCAAAATATTTGATAATAATGTAAACGCACAGCCGGTTGACGAAAGCGTATTACATTAGGATGATGAGCCCTAGTGAAGGGACAAGGATTAATGTAAAACGATTAAGGTATGCATTGGGAGGGGTGTGCTTACACTTTGTGACAACCCTCACCAAACCAGGTATCCGTACAAATTAATTAATATTAAATTGCTGCTTAATTACTGTGCTTACTTGAAACTGTGCTTAAACTGCTTACTGATTTCTGTTACATACTTACTCATGCATCAAATTTATACTGTCACTCTATTATTTATACACCAACACCAGTGACAACCTTGATGCACAACAAGCACAGTGAGCACACTACGGGATACCCATTAAACATGCTGACATAACCAGCATCAGGCAGACACTGCTTCTAAGGCCAGTATGAGCCGGGAATAGATTGCTACACTGGTAGTGAGTGTAGGGAGGTGAGGATATTAGAAACGCGTCACTAGGTGAAGTTTATAGTGACCGGAGGTGCCTAAAACGTACTTTAAGTACAAAAATTCTGCACATAATACAAAACTCAGCATATTAAATTACTAATAAAATGCAAATACATTTTAGAACAGTCCCGTATATTTTCCTAAGTACCGGGAATAATTTATGTTACAAAATATATGCATAAAGGACTTTTTCGGCATAATTAAACATTTTAACGGAACGGTATTTAATCGTATAACCGGACATTACCCGGGGCACTAAAATTTTGTCAAATACTTTATTTTATTATTTATGGCTAGTCATGATCCCCGTATGCCATAACACCCGCCAAAAATAAACCACTAACATTTATCACATTACTTACACTTTAGTCACAATATTTACATAATACCCCCCCCCCCCCAACGAAATTACTTCCCAAGTGGGACCCCACATGTCATATTCCCATACTTCCAATCTTCTTGCTTGATTTCAACTCCCTTGTATTAATTGTCTTGCTTGCCTATCTATCCAATATATGTGAGAATTAAAGATAAGTAAGGTCCCTTATATTATATATCACTTCACAAGATTTGTACACCCCACTTTCACTCTCTCCTCTCTCTTGATCGGCTGCCCACAACCGAGCACCCCATCACCACCCTAAACAACATTATCTTCTTCCTTTCATTGTCCATTCTAAGCCTAGAAATCATCCATGGAAGGTGCAACTTGAAGGGATTGCAAGGGAGCGTTGTTCTTGCTTGGTTCTACATCTTTTTCTCATCATTTTTACACAAGATTCTTCCCTAGCTAGAGGCTAGTAGTAAGCTTCTTCATACTTGATCTCATCTTGTTCGAAAATTATGGCATTTAACATGTAGTGTTGTTGTTTAAATCACTAAATCACAAGAATATAAGAAAAATGTGAAAACATGAGTTATGAACATTAAATCTACATAAAGGTTTACTTGTGTATGATTTATGAAGTGGAATCTTGTCGGTTTAAGGGTTGGTTAACACATACTTGATATTTAAAAGTCGTTTTCTTGTTTAACCCGCTAATCGGACACTTATGACGCGATTTAATAACATCGAAATCACAAAACAGCATGCTGAGTCACTGTTTCAGCCGCCTTTAACAGGCTGTAAACGTACCTTAAAAACTCGAAAAACAGAATTTCAAAAGCCTAAATCGTGTCATTTCGAAAAACGAAGAAGATGGCGCTGGAATCATATTTTTCTGAGGTCGGTTACTATTTTAAAAATCTGTTTCCGTGACAGCAGCTAGGGCTGTTTGTTACTGCAGAAAATTGGGCTGTGTGTTTTCGATCACAACCTAAAACCTGAACCGAACCAGCCCCTGAAACTTTTATCAAAGATGAACACAGATGTATTTGTGACCCTCAAACTGGATTTTCGATAAACGGACTTACGGGGAATTTTTGACGAATTTTTCCGTAAACTGTGATCAGAATGTGACAAATCTGACCACAGTTCGGTAAACGATTTTCTGTAAATTTTTGGTAATGAACTGGACCCCGAAATTTTTACACAATAATTTGTGGGTCGGTTATGACGTTCCACAAAAATTTGGGAATTTTTGGAATAAGTTAAGTAATTTATTTACACGCCCGAAAACAGTCCAGTTTTCACAAATTGAAACTGAAACGACAAGAGTAGTATTTTGCGTGTTAAAACGTAAGGGTTGATTGTTGATGATCTTGATTTGATTTCGAAAAGAAAATGATGTGCGTATTAGCACGGATACTCCCGTTATTAGGGGAAGTTCTGGCGAATTTTTCTAAAAATACCTAGACTTGGAAAAATTATTTTTCTATCGTGTATGTGAAACTTTATATCTCATAATTAAACCTCGCCTTGAGTTTTGACATAAAACTTTAAAGTGCTGGATAGGAGACTTGTAAATGTATTTTTTTTTATACGTTAAGTCACCACATACATAATACTTGTACGAATACCCCATCCTTGGGAAGGAATCTACTTATACGTTAACCAAGAAATATAAACACGAAATAGTTGTCTAACTATTTCCCCAGAACATTAAAACTCTAAAGCTAAGGCACGGCCGTTCGTCTAATAGATATTAGCACTTGTAGGTCGTCGCGCAGCTTTCTGATTCAGGGATACTTGGTAGAGACGCCTCACAGTGAGTTCATGTCCCCCTTTTCTCTAACTGTTTTCAGTTTACTTAACTGCGGGGGTGAAATACATGTTACTTTGTTTACAAGTACTTTATACACGGTATGAATAACGTAAGGAGGTTTAGATCATGTGAATGGGTAGTTAGAACACCGAGGGACTCGAGCGGTAGATCTATCTGGGTGTAGCGAGCCCAGCTCTAGGCCAAACGGACCTCGCTGAGGCTAACCAAAACGGACCTGGAGTGACTTGGTTGCCCAACGCAAAAATCAGCTAGGGTTGTGTCTTCCTACTTGCATTTCACGACATGCTAATGGCCTTGCAAACCATTGGTGATCACAAGTCCTCTTACACTGCTACATACCAGGAAACTTTTATGCTTACAAGTGTTTTACTTACTCACTTGCACATGAACTCGCTCAACATTATTGTTGATTTTTCAACTCACATGTATTTCAGGAAATTAAACGGATTCTGGCACGGTATGAACGTTTTCCGCTGCAATCTTCATGAAGTCATCAAGGATTAGGGGTTGTGTTCTCTTACCTGGACAAGACACAATCCTTAACCCTCGTTTATGTTTGTTATAAGTTGTAATGTTTACTGAACATGGTTATGGTCGTATGTTTAAAACAATGGTATTGCATGTTGATTTTTAAGCTTAATGATGACTTGCATGGTTTTTAAATTCATATAGCTTGTTATGATTAAGCTATGGTATTAAGAAGTCACACCAAATTAACCCACGCTTCCGCAAAGCCAGGGTGTGACAGCTTGGTATCAGAGCTCTGATCATAGCGAACTAGGATTCCTCCTCGAGTCTAGACTATGATCACTAGGGCTCTCACGAAAACATTTTTACACTGCATACCACTTAAGTCCAGATCCAAAATGTTTTTACAAACAAATGTTGAGCACATTTTATTTGTTATTTATAGGCTCAGTCTGGGAGACTGAGGCTCGGTCTGGGAGGCTGAGGTAGTTGTCTAGTGGGACTAGGGAGTCAGTCTGGGAGGCTGGGAGACTAGTGGGACTAGGGAGTCAGTCTGGGAGGCTGAGGTAGTTGTCTAGTGGGACTAGGGAGTCAGTCTGGGAGGCTGGGAGGCTAGTGGGACTAGGAGAGCTATTTAAATTGCTTATTGGTGATTAATGTGTTATCTGACTATATGATTGATTATTTGTGCATATGTGTGTTTATATTACAAAATGTCATGCCTTCATCAGATACTGGAGAGTCGGACACTACAGATCCCATGGCCATAGTATCAGACGACATAGTTTCACCGGAGCACGAGGTGTACATTTCCGATACTACCAGCACAGACGATGACGACTTTCAGCCCTTTGCGCTGCCTGATGCCGTAGCAGAGCCTGCTGATGGCCATCTTGTTGGGGATTTGCCACTCGTGGAGATCCTTGTTCCTGTGCCCCTGGTCGTTTATCCCGTTTTTGATATGCCCCCGACGTTGTCTCTGACGACGATGTCGAACCATTAGAGGAGGACCCACTTGAGGGCGAGGCCCTATTGCTGCTGGTGATAGCCTACTGCTTGCTGACGCTCCTGCAGAGGAGGCTCATGCCCTTTCCCCTGTCCCAGACTCATTTGAGTCTGTAACGTCCGCATCCTTGTATACACAGGGAGTGCAGCACCACTCACACGACGACGACCCGGATATGGCGTCATCCGCTGCACCTGCTCCTGCACACAGCTTTGAGATTGATCACGATATTGAGGATGATCCTGTTTTTCCACCTGGTTTTGATCCAGACCATGACATTAAGTTCATACACTTAGACCAGCCCTTGGAGGATCCTGTAACCCCTGTGTTTGTTGATCCAGCTGATTTTGAGATGGAGTTTGTTGATCCGGAGCCAGCCGTGGCCCCTGAGCCAGGCGTTGCTCCTGACCCCGCATTGGAGCATGACCCTGTTCATGCCGATGCACCTGCTGTTGCTCCTTGATTGATCATCTCCTTGGACGAGAGAAAATTTGGGGTAACTGTGCAAGACAATCTATTATTACGGGGGCCCACGTAATAACGGCTTGTAGTGCACAGAAATCCTGGTGGACTCTGCGGGCCAAGCTAATGAAAACCCATGTAGCAGGAAATGATTGAGAAGAGATGCTGTTCTAGGACTGGAATCCAGAAGCTTGAGGTGGAGTTCTGGAATTTGATAATGGTCGAACCAAAGATTCCTGAATACGTCCAGCGATCTCACGACTTGTCTAGGGTCGTCCCCTACTAAGTCATTGATGTTGTATGATACAGTTGTGTACTTGTAAACTTTACATTGTGGTCCCGATTTATGGCAATGCAATCGCAGTATTCTCATCACTTGTGATGTTTGATCTATTGTTTATGATTCTATGACATGAGATGTTATGCGGTTGATTTATTTATAGCATGAGATGTTATGTGTTGATATTGTTGAATACATACGTACACTTTACTTGCTATGACCTAACCTATGTGAAACACCTTTTAGAAGATGCCGCCAAGACGCGAAATGCGCATGCCCACCTCAGAGGCGGAACTTCAAGAGATAATTGCTGCAGCTATAGCACAGCACGAGGCCCTACGCTCCGAACCTAGTAGAGGTACCTCAGAAAATAACGGTTGTTCCTACTGGCACTTCCTCAACTACGAGCCTCCGAAGTTCGACGGCACTGGAGGTGTCATAGCCTTTGTGAAGTGGATCGAAAGAATGGATTCCATCTTTCAAGTGAGCGGTTGTACACCGGAACAACAAGTCCCATACGTTTCTGAGCTGTTTCTAGATGAAGCCCGATTATGGTGGAATCTTCAGATCCGTATAAAGGGCGCTACTGCAGCATATGCGTTAACCTGGGGTGAACTGAAAGGAATGATGCATAAGAAGTATCGCTCCCAAACGGAAACCCAGAAGTGGGAAGATGAATTTCGGAGCCTGATGATGGAAGGTCCGAAGGTGTTGGAGTACGTGCAAAGACTTCATGATTTGTCACGGGTTGTTCCGTACCTGGTGAAACCAGAATTAAAGAAATTGGAACAATTCATTTGGGAACTGGCGCCTCAAGTCTTGAGCTTGATGACAACATCAACGCCACCAACAACTGATGCTGCAAGTAAGATGGGTTTGGCACTCGCTACGGAGGCACTTAGACTAGAAGAACTTACAAACCCTGCCAAGAAGAAGGAGACTCAGGTAAAGTCATCCAGAAAGAACAAAAGAAAGCTCACCGAAGATACCCGAACGGATAATGAGAACAAAAGAAAGGGTTATATGGGCACTCTGCCCAAGTGTAACACCTGCCAGCATCATCATTTTGGTCGGTGTGGGCCAAAAGTATGTGAAGCTTGTGGAAAGGTTGGCCACTTGAAGGATTCTTGCTGGGCTAGTGCTGGCCGGGGAGGCCAAGGAGGTCTTGGAAATCGGAACAACAATCGAGGAGGTAACGGAAACGGGAACCATGGAAATGTTGCGAATCAAGCTGGGAATGGGAATGGCCGAGGGCCAGGATGTTTTAAGTGTGGGGAAATTTGGGCACTTCAAGAAGAAAAGCCCGAAGCCGAATCAAGCCCGTGGGGGAGCATTCCACATTGGCGCAAGGGAAGCGCGCCAGGATCCAAACGTTGTCACTGGTACGTTCCCGATAAACTAACGCTTTGCATCTGTTCTGTTTGATACTAGTGCCGATTATAGCTTTGTATCGTTAGAATTTAAGAAAAATACTTGGATTGACGCCTAGCAAGTTAGACGTGCCGTACTCCATCAAATTAGCAAAGGGGAAACTAGTTGAGACCAGTGAAGTTGTCCGAGGATGTGTGATTGAACTAGGAGGGCACGAGTTTACGTTGGACTTACTACCTGTCGAGCTGGGAAGCTTTGATGTGGTAGTGGGAATGGATTGGCTAACGAGTAACAAAGCCGAGATCGTTTGCCATAAGAAGACCATCCGCATCCCACTGACGGATGAAGAAACGATCATAGTGCACGGAGAGAAGCATGATACGCCGCTGAGAATTATCAGTTGCCTGAAAGCTCGTAAGTGTTTACAAAAAGGATGTGCTGCCTTCCTGGCACACATCGTGGATAGGAAAGCTGCTGAGCCGAAAATCGAAGACATCCCTGTCGTAAGGGAATATCCTGAAGTCTTTCCAGAGGACTTGCCAGGATTGCCACCCCAAAGGCAAGTAGAATTTCACATTGACTTAGTTCCAGGCGCCGCGCCTGTAGCTAGGGCACCTTATAGACTTGCACCGTCTGAGATGCAGGAGTTGTCTACACAACTCCAGGAATTTCTTGACAAAGGATTCATCCGACCAAGCTTCTCGCCTTGGGGAGCTCCGGTCCTGTTTGTCAAGAAGAAGGACGGAAGTTTCCGCATGTGTATTGACTACAGAGAATTGAACAAGCTGACGATCAAGAACAGGTATCCTCTGCCAAGAATTGATGATCTGTTTGACCAACTTCAAGGTTCAAGCTGTTACTCTAAGATCGATCTTCGATCTGGATACCATCAACTAAGGATACAGGAGGAAAGTATCCCGAAAACAGCCTTCCGAACTCGTTATGGACACTACGAGTTCCTCGTTATGCCATTTGGTTTGACGAACGCACCTGCAGTCTTCATGGATCTAATGAATAGAGTTTGCAAGCCATACTTAGACAAGTTCGTGATTGTATTCATCGACGACATCCTGATTTACTCAAAGACGAAGGCTGAACACGAACAACATCTTAGAACCATATTGGAGCTGCTAAAGAAAGAACAACTGTACGCCAAGTTCTCTAAGTGCGAGTTTTGGCTACGCGAAGTCCAGTTTCTCGGACATGTGGTTAATGGGGATGGAATTCATGTCGATCCCACAAAGATCAAGGCGATAAAGAACTGGGAGACTCCAAAGACGCCAACCGAGATTCGACAATTCTTAGGCTTGGCTGGTTACTATCGAAGGTTCATTGAGGATTTTTCAAAAATCGCTCAATCACTGACCCTCCTCACACAGAAGGATAAGAAGTTTGATTGGGGAATCAAACAGGAAGAAGCATTTCAGTTGTTGAAGGATAAGCTCTGCAATGCGCCGATCTTAGCACTACCGGAAGGTACAGATGATTTCGTGGTATACTGTGACGCCTCACGTTAAGGATTGGGTTGCGTGTTGATGCAACGCCAGAAAGTTATAGCTTACGCGTCACGCCAGTTGAAAGTACATGAAAAGAACTATACCACTCACGATTTGGAACTAGGCGCAGTGATATTCGCATTAAAGATCTGGAGACACTACCTATATGGTACGAAGTGTACAATCTTCACAGACCACAAGAGTTTACAACACATATTCAACCAGAAAGAGCTGAACATGAGACAAAGACGTTGGGTCGAATTGTTGAACGATTACGACTGCGAGATAAAGTATCATCCAGGGAAGGCGAATGTGGTCGCCGATGCCCTAAGTCGTAAAGAAAGGATCAAGCCCATAAGGGTTAGGGCTTTGGAGATGATTATCCAGACAAATCTTTCCCTGCGCATTCATACCGCGCAAAAAGAAGCTCTTAAGAAAAGAAACCTTGAAGAAGAATATCTCCGTGGGATGGAGAAGCAATTAGTACCAAACAAGGAAGGAACGTTATGTTTTGTGAGAAGGATTTGGGTTCCTCTGTTTGGTGGGTTGAGAAAAGTTATTTTTGATGAGGCACACAAATCACGGTACTCTATTCATCCCGGTGCGGATAAGATGTACCAGGACCTTAAAGATTATTATTGGTGGCCTAAAATGAAAGGCGACGTTGCTGTTTATGTTAGCAAATGTTTGACGTGCGCCAAGGGGAAAGCTGAATACCAGAAGCCCTCGGGACTTCTGCAACAACCTGAAATTCCCAAGTGGAAATGGGAACAGATTTCAATGGATTTTATAACGAAACTGCCCAAGACACCGAGGGGTCATGATACTATTTGGGTGATAGTTGACCGCCTAACAAAGTCTGCACATTTCTTGCCAATCAAAGAGAAAGACAATACGAGTAAACTTGCGGAAATATATATGCGAGAAATCGTTACACGTCATGGAGTGCCGCTCTCAATCATCTCTGATAGAGATGGGAGATTTGTATCAAGGATTTGGCAATCCTTCCAAGAAGCTTTTGGCTCACAATTGAACCTAAGTACCGCATTTCATCCGCAAACTGATGGCCAAAGTGAAAGGACTATTCAAACATTGGAGGATATGCTGAGAGCATGTGTAATGGATCTTGGTGGTAGCTGGGATAAACATTTACCACTGGCCGAATTCTCATACAACAACAGCTACCACACCAGTATTGGAGCCGCGCCATTTAAAGCCCTTTACGGACGCAAGTGTCGATCACCACTATGTTGGGCTGACGCCGGTGATAGACAGCTTGTTGGTCCCGAAATCGTCCAAGAGACGACAGATAAGATTGCGCAGATTCGAAAACGCATCGAAGCGGCTCGCGAAAGACAGAAAGTCTATGCAGATCCAAACCGGAAACATTTGGAATTCCAAGTTGGAGATATGGTTTTATTGAAAGTTTCACCCTGGAAGGGGGTGGCACGCTTCGGAAAGCGTGGGAAGTTGAATCCGCGTTACATTGGCCCTTTCAGAATTCTGCAAAGGATTGGGCTTGTAGCCTACAAGTTGGACCTACCTGCTGAACTCCATGGTGTTCACGATACATTCCATGTATCTAATTTGAGAAAAAGTCCAACACAATATACAGTGATCATTCCTGCTAACGAAGTTCATATCGACAATACGCTCCACTTTACTGAAGAACCTGTTGAGGTCACGGATTGGAAAGTTAATAAAACTCGCAGGAGCAGTGTCAAACTCGTCAAAGTTCATTGGAATGCTAGGCATGGACCTGAATTCACGTGGGAACGTGAGGATCGAATGAAAGAGAAATACCCCCATTTGTTTCCTAAGAATCCTGCATCTCGTAGCAGAACTTAAATTTCGGGACGAAATTTCTTTAACGGGGGGAGAATGTGACAACCCTCACCAAACCAGGTATCCGTACAAATTAATTAATATTAAATTGCTGCTTAATTACTGTGCTTACTTGAAACTGTGCTTAAACTGCTTACTGATTTCTGTTACATACTTACTCATGCATCAAATTTATACTGTCACTCTATTATTTATACACCAACACCAGTGACAACCTTGATGCACAACAAGCACAGTGAGCACACTACGGGATACCCATTAAACATGCTGACATAACCAGCATCAGGCAGACACTGCTTCTAAGGCCAGTATGAGCCGGGAATAGATTGCTACACTGGTAGTGAGTGTAGGGAGGTGAGGATATTAGAAACGCGTCACTAGGTGAAGTTTATAGTGACCGGAGGTGCCTAAAACGTACTTTAAGTACAAAAATTCTGCACATAATACAAAACTCAGCATATTAAATTACTAATAAAATGCAAATACATTTTAGAACAGTCCCGTATATTTTCCTAAGTACCGGGAATAATTTATGTTACAAAATATATGCATAAAGGACTTTTTCGGCATAATTAAACATTTTAACGGAACGGTATTTAATCGTATAACCGGACATTACCCGGGGCACTAAAATTTTGTCAAATACTTTATTTTATTATTTATGGCTAGTCATGATCCCCGTATGCCATAACACCCGCCAAAAATAAACCACTAACATTTATCACATTACTTACACTTTAGTCACAATATTTACATAATACCCCCCCCCCCCAACGAAATTACTTCCCAAGTGGGACCCCACATGTCATATTCCCATACTTCCAATCTTCTTGCTTGATTTCAACTCCCTTGTATTAATTGTCTTGCTTGCCTATCTATCCAATATATGTGAGAATTAAAGATAAGTAAGGTCCCTTATATTATATATCACTTCACAAGATTTGTACACCCCACTTTCACTCTCTCCTCTCTCTTGATCGGCTGCCCACAACCGAGCACCCCATCACCACCCTAAACAACATTATCTTCTTCCTTTCATTGTCCATTCTAAGCCTAGAAATCATCCATGGAAGGTGCAACTTGAAGGGATTGCAAGGGAGCGTTGTTCTTGCTTGGTTCTACATCTTTTTCTCATCATTTTTACACAAGATTCTTCCCTAGCTAGAGGCTAGTAGTAAGCTTCTTCATACTTGATCTCATCTTGTTCGAAAATTATGGCATTTAACATGTAGTGTTGTTGTTTAAATCACTAAATCACAAGAATATAAGAAAAATGTGAAAACATGAGTTATGAACATTAAATCTACATAAAGGTTTACTTGTGTATGATTTATGAAGTGGAATCTTGT